>JBAMBR010003340.1:10000-59651 GCA_037044475.1 Zaprionus obscuricornis | reverse complement strand
GTTAATTTAATGTTAAGCATTAGTTAAGCTTAAGCTTAGCTTATGTTAAGTTTTTGAAGAGCTTAAGTTTAAGAGTTTATGAAGTTTAATTTAAAACATGTTAGGCAAATGTTAAGTGTATGTTAGTCATATGTTATGGCTCTGTTAGGCGTATGTTTTAGCGTCATGTTAAACATATGTTAAGTGTATGTCAGTCATATGTTATGGCTCTGTTAAGCGTATGTTAGCGTCATGTTAAACATATGTTAAGTGTATGTCAGTCATATGTTATGGCTCTGTTAAGCGTATGTTAGCGTCATGTTAAACATATGTTAAGTGTATGTCAGTCATATGTTATGACTATGTTAAGCATATGTTAGCGTCATGTTAAACATATGTTAAGTGTATGTCAGTCATATGTTATGGCTCGTAGTGTTAGCGTCATGTTGAACATATGTTAAGTGTATGTCAGTCATATGTTATGACTATGTTAAGCATATGTTAGCGTCATGTTAAACATATGTTAAGTGTATGTCAGTCATATGTTATGACTATGTTAAGCGTATGTTAGCGTCATGTTAAACATATGTTAAGTGTATGTCAGTCATATGTTATGACTATGTTAAGCGTATGTTAGCGTCATGTTAAACATATGTTAAGTGTATGTCAGTCATATGTAATGGCTATGTTAAACGTATGTTAGCGTCATGTTAAACCAATGTTAACCTTATGTTAATCTCTTTTACTGCCTAATAATATGAACCAAAATGTTAACTGCCTGTTAAAACTATGTTAAGTTTCTGTTATATTTGTCTTATGTTAAGCATATGTTAAGCCTATGTTAAATTTATGTTAAGCATTATAACTGCCCAATAACCCAAATAAAAATGTTAACAGTCTGTTAATATCATGTTAAGTTACTGTTATATTTGTCTTATGTTAAGACTATGTTAAAATTATGTTGAACACTTTAACTCCCTAATAATGCGAATAAAGAAGTTAAAAATCTGTTAACATAATGTTAAGTTTATGTTGTACAATAAAGCAAATAAAAATGTTAACAGTCTTTTAATATCATGTTTTCTTTCTGTTACATTTGTCTCATGTTAACATATGTTAAGATATTTGTTTACATTATTAGGCTGCTATAATGCTTAACATAATTTTAACATAGTCTTAACATGAGACAAATGTAACAGAAAGAAAACATGATATTAAAAGACTGTTAACATTTTTATTTGCTTTATTGTACAACATAAACTTAACATTATGTTAACAGATTTTTAACTTCTTTATTCGCATTATTAGGGAGTTAAAGTGTTCAACATAATTTTAACATAGTCTTAACATAAGACAAATATAACAGTAACTTAACATGATATTAACAGACTGTTAACATTTTTATTTGGGTTATTGGGCAGTTATAATGCTTAACATAAATTTAACATAGGCTTAACATATGCTTAACATAAGACAAATATAACAGAAACTTAACATAGTTTTAACAGGCAGTTAACATTTTGGTTCATATTATTAGGCAGTAAAAGAGATTAACATAAGGTTAACATTGGTTTAACATGACGCTAACATACGTTTAACATAGCCATTACATATGACTGACATACACTTAACATATGTTTAACATGACGCTAACATACGCTTAACATAGTCATAACATATGACTGACATACACTTAACATATGTTTAACATGACGCTAACATACGCTTAACATAGTCATAACATATGACTGACATACACTTAACATATGTTTAACATGACGCTAACATATGCTTAACATAGTCATAACATATGACTGACATACACTTAACATATGTTCAACATGACGCTAACGTACGCTTAACAGAGCCATAACATATGACTGACATACACTTAACATATGTTTAACATGACGCTAACATATGCTTAACATAGTCATAACATATGACTGACATACACTTAACATATGTTTAACATGACGCTAACATACGCTTAACAGAGCCATAACATATGACTGACATACACTTAACATATGTTTAACATGACGCTAACATACGCTTAACAGAGCCATAACATATGACTAACATACACTTAACATATGTTTAACATGACGCTAAAACATACGCCTAACAGAGCCATAACATATGACTAACATACACTTAACATTTGCCTAACATGTTTTAAATTAAACTTCATAAATTAAACTTAAGCTCTTCAAAAACTTAACATAAGCTAAGCTTAAGCTTAACTAATGCTTAACATTAAATTAACAGCTGCTTAACATACATGTCACACATAATAAACACTTAATGTTACTTTATTAAGTAGCTTAGCTTAACATGTGCTGCAAATAAACTTAACTGCAGCTTAACATAAGTTTAGCAGACTGTTAACAGACTAGACTTGCATATTTAAGCAGTGTTTATAGCGTAGCAAAACTTAATTTACCTTGCAAATAATAATAATAAAGTCAAAGCCAACAACAGCAACAACAACAAATTTTTGGTTGTTCGTAGGTGCAAGTAGTAGGCGTGGCAATGGTGGCAGTTGTTGGGCAGTAATATTGCTACAGGCAAAACGTGGCAACAGTAGCAGCAGTAGCAGCAGCAGCAGCAGCGACAGTCACAGCGGACGTATGTTCAGCATTAATTACGCATTACAATATCGTAGCTCGGCCTCCGGGGCAGATTCAATGTTAACTGGCAGGCAGGCAGGCAGGCAGCACTGGCAGCACTAGCAACACTCGGCCTGGCCAGGCATGAAACAATGGCCGCCAATGCCATACAACCCTGACATGCATGCATTTCCGTTTCCGTGCGTTGTGTCAACTTGTTCGCACACACACAGCACACACACAACCAGCATAGCACAGTTATAGCAATAAAGCAATTAATTGTTATTGCATTGAGCAATATACACACACACACACACACACACACACATACATAGACATATGAAAACAAACACATGTGCTTTATATTATTGTTAATTATCTGAGGCAGATGTACGACGAGAACAGAAAACTGAAAACTGAAAACTCAAAATGCAAATGAATTGAAACAACGTAAAGAGCAACAACAACAACAAAAAAATATATAAAGTGATGAATGCGCTTTAACAACAATTGACACACACTCATACACACACACACAAAAACACACATAGAGCGCGCGAGTTGTGTTTGCATTGAAATTGGTCAAGGCTGCGGTTGCCGTGGGTCAGAGCCATAGCGCCACAGCCTCACAGCTCGACGAACAGTTGACACATGGACACAGTTATTATTGCTTGTTATGCGTTTACTGTACAGTGAATATATGTTAAAAGGTATTTCAAAACTTGCCCTAGCTACTCTACGTTTAGCTATGCTAAACGCTGCTGATAAAGTTACCAGGTATCTGACAGTCGTACATCTTGTGTTAATAATAATTTTTAGATTTTAGCTATTTGCAATATAAAATATTTTACCGGGTATTTCCCGAGTCGAAATTGTGTGTTGTTATCTCAGATTTCTATATTTTTTTTTATAATTTGAATTTTTATTTTAATTTTATTTTTTTTTAATTTTATCTTTATTTTATTTTTATTTTTATTTTATTTTATTTTATTTTATTTTATTTTTATTTTATTTAATTTTATTTAATTTTATTTTATTTATATTTTTATTTTATTTTCATTCTATTTTTATTCTATTTTAATTTAATTTAATTTAATTTATTTTATTTCATTTTATTTATATTTTTATTTTTATTTTTATTTTTATTTTATATTATTTTTATTATATTTATATTTTATTTCATATTATTTTATTTTATTTATATTTTATTTCATATTATTTTTATTATATTTATATTTTATTTCATATTATTTTATTTTATTTATATTTTATTTTATTTTATTTATATTTTATTTTATTTTATTTATATTTTTATTTTATTTTTATTCTATTTTTATTTTAATTTAATTTATTTTATTTTATTTTATTTTATTTCATTTTATTTTATTTTTATTTTTATTTTTATTTTTATTTTTATTTTTATTTTTATTTATATTATTTTTATTATATTTATATTTTATTTCATATTATTTTATTGTATTTATATTTTATTTCATATTATTTTATTTTATTTATATTTTATTTCATATTATTTTATTTTATTTACATTTTATTTATTTTTTTTATTTTATATTTTCTCAATCTTAAGACACTTGTAAAATTCACTTTACCGGGTATTATACGAGTCGATTATACCCGCCCATGCTTGTTTTACAAAGTTTTCATTTTGCACTTAATTTTTTTTTTTGTTTTTTTTTTCGGTTTTCCTTTTGCACATTTTGGCGTCATTATTTGCCTGGTTTTTGCTGCAGCAACTGCTGCAACTGTAACAGCAACAACAACAAAAACAACTGCAATGTGACACATGCCAATCGTTTTGAATGTCTATAATTTATTAATGAAATAAAAAAAAAAACACACACACACACAAACGACAACATCAGGTGGCAGAGGCACAATTGGCAGTGGCAGCGGAGCAGTGGCAGAGTATTTAAACCGTGGCAGCTATAATGCGCTTTAAGTAGCTTTTAACTCACCAGGCGATGAGCCAGAGACTGAGAGAGAGAGATAGATAGAGAGAGAGTGAGAGAGAGAGAGAGTGTGTGTGTGTGTGTGAGAGAGAGAGAAAGAGTGTTTGTGTGTCTGCTCATTCAGCTGCATTAATAACTTCAGTTTGTCATACAGCAAATATTTCGTGCGAATAAATAGTAAAAATTTTGATAGACTGAGCAGCGCTTATGGGATTTCAATGAGTAAACAGCAAAATAATTTAAGAAACATTTGAATTGCTTTTCGAATAACTGTAGCAGCAATAAATTTATATTGCATTTGTATAGCAAGAAAAAAATTAAAGATAAAAAAACAATTTTAGTTTTAGTATTAAAAACTTTGCAGCGTGACATAAAATTATGATAAAATAAATAAATAGAAAAATAAAAATAAAATATATATAAATTAAATTAAATTAAAAAATAAATAAATTAAAATTATATAAAATATAAATATCGAATATTTTTCTACAGTAAACAATTTTTATGCATTTCTTTCTCTTTGTAAATAATATTTGCCCTGCATTTTATTATAAAATTATGTTAATATTTAACATATGTTAACGCTAGCTATAACATTAAACATATATTGCATATGCTCATTGAAATACACTTTCTCTATATCTAATATCTATTTCTATCGATATTAATATTTTTTATTTTTTCTCTCTTGCTTTTTTTTTATAGCTACTTCATCGCTTCTGCCCTATTTGACGATTCACATGCAATCGATTGGATTGACAGTGGAAGAGATTGCGATTATCTATTTGGCATTACCGTTTACGACTTTTCTCAGTCCGCCCATAACAGGTAAGTGTAGTGCAGGGGAGGTGAATAAGTGAAATGTAATCAAATGAAAATTATTATTGAATGCAACTTAATTAAACGTGCATCTTATGTCTTAACGTTTAATTAAATTATTAAGACAAAATACTTGAATGAACTTTAAGTAGCTGAAATTACATAAAGGAAATGAAATGAAATGAAATGAAAGACATTCAGTTAGTTAATTAAATTGTGTAACTTAATTAATGTTACTTCTTAATAGAAAATTGTAAGTTATTTTTAGTGCAAAAATTCCAGGAATAATAAAAGAAAAAATATAAATATATAAATATAAATTCATAATAAATTTATATAATGCATAAATAAAATTGCTCGCAAGTTGACAGCTATCTATTTTTATCTATTGCAATATTTGTATCTTCTGCTTGCGGGTAATAACAGCAACAGCAACAGCAACAGCAACAACAACAACAACTCCTGCTGCTCTTGCTGTTGCTGTTGTTGCACTTTATGGTTACATTCACATTCTGCTGTTGTCGCTTATCTACCTTATTTTATTTTACCTGTCACAGCTTTTGTGGCTCACAGTCTCTGTTTGACAAACAACCACAGCTATAGCACCACACATACACACACATACACATACACACACATACACATACAATATACATGCATAAGTGCACAGAATACCGTTGGTTGCATATAGCGCAGTAGCTGCTTTATTTTTAGCGCCCAACAGTTGCTGTTTTTATTGCATATACTCAGCTATTTTATTTTGCTAACAGGCTATTATCGACTATATAGACTGCACATATTGCCAAGCATAAATAAATATTTTTAAATATATTTTAACAATTTTAAAAAAATTTACAAACATTTTTCAAAATATTTGTTGTAATTTTTTTCACAAATTTCATTTTTCAATATTTTACTGCTAAATTTAGTTTTCATAATTTTAATGTCTCAAAAAATATTTTTTGTAATTTTTTTTTCACAAATTTCATTTTTCAAAGTTTAATTTTCATAATTTTAATCTCTCAAAAACTATTTTACGAAATTTTTTTTTTTATTAATTGAACTTTTTAATATTTTACTGCAAAATTTAGTTTTCATAATTTTAATCTCTCAATGTATTTTTTTTATAACAAGTAACTGATAGTTTAATATAAAAATATTTTAACAATTTTAAAAAAAATTTTCAAAATATTTTCAAAAAATATTTCAACAATTTAAAAAAAAATCTTAAAAAATTTTCAAAATATTTTTAAAAATTATTTAACAATTTTTATAAAAAGTTTTCAATATTTTATTGTAAATTTATTTTTGTAAATTAATTAAGCCTTCAAAGTATATCTTATTATACATAATAAATGTTAGTTAAATATAAATAATAAGTATATATAAATTTAAACAATTTTTAATAATATTTTTCAAAAATTATTTTACAATTTCCTATGAAAACTTTTCAATATTTTATTGTAAATTTATATGTTTACAATATTCTGATTTACAGTATTTTTTTATTCTCTCAAAGTATTTTTTTTATTATACTGAGTAACTGCTAGTCGCGCATAACCAGCGCGTTATCCCTTTTTTTTTATCATGTGAAGTGCTGCTCAACAGCAGACAACAGAATTTTGCAGATTTACATTGATCAATTTTTCGTAGCACAATTTTTTGGGCTTGTTTGATGAGAGTGAAAATAATTTGATTCACTCGAAACAAGAATTAAACAAAAAAAAAAAAAAAATGAAAGACAATAAAATGTATGCACTTTTTATGGCAAATTGGCAAACAGTTGATGTTGTTCTTGTTATTTTTGTTGTTGTTGTTGTTGTGTGCGTGCATCAAAAATATTTGTTGAAAAAGTTTGCATATTTAATTTTATAATTTACGCGAATTTTACACGCGATGATTTCACAAAGAAAAAAAAATAAAAATAAATAAATAAAATGTATAAATTGACAACAGAAGAAATGAAATGAAACATTTAAAAATTATTGAAATATAAATGAATGTTTGGCGTCAGCTTTTAATTATCTGACGATTTTAAGTATTTTATTTTTAAAACTATAATAACATAACGAAAACTTTTGTAGACCATTAAAACTCGACTTAAAAATTCTTAAGTCAATTGTTGGCCAAGTGAAAACTTGAAATTCTAGTTATCTAAAGTGGGAAGTGGTGGGGGGGGGGGGGGGGTGGAGGTTGCAATGTACGCAAAGTCTTAACAGTTTTCCTAATCTGAGACACTGCTTCATTTTCCGTTTTCTACACAGTTGCCATTGCCATTTCCATTTCCATTTTGGCAAGTAAATTGTGAAGAGCTTGTCCCTTGCTAAGGGCCAGCGCATTCACTCTCATTGCTCTCTTTCTCTCTCTCTGTGCTACCATTAAGTTGAACTTATTTGATAAAGCTTGCGTACTTAATGCAACACTTTGCCATATTGCCACAGATACAGTTGCACTTGATGTTGCAGTTGTAGCTAAAGTTATATCGCTGTAATACTAAGAGCTACACAAACTCAAAATAAAACAACATTTATACAAAAGCAGCTCAAAACTTGTCATACAATTTTCTCTATATATACATATATCTCTGTCTCACTCTATCTCTATCTTGTTGCACTTGTTACAGGTTTTCTCGTTGACAAATTTGGCAAATATAAACCGGTCGTTGTCATGAGTCTGCTGTTGAATGCAATTTTCCATCATTCGCTGCTCTTCATACCGCAACAGGAGATACCTGGAGTTGTACCATCGGCATTTGTAATACGGCATCCGGATAACGGTGACATTGAGGTGAGTATACACTATAAAATTGTAAACTATATCAGCAGAGAGACACACACACAAATATCAGATCAGAGTGTCAATGTGAATGCGAAAGAGAGAAAGAGAGAGAGAGAAAAAAATGCTCTTTAATTACAGTAATCGTAATGAATAAATGTGCTTTGAAATACGAAATTGCAATGAAATGACAAGTATTACGTGGTAACTACGACAACTATCCGTACATATACACATACATACATATATCAGCTATATGTGACTTTAAATCAAACAAGAATTCGTATTAAAGGCAAAGCATAGTATGGCAGTAGTTGTTGCTCAGTTTGATGGCAATAAGGTTACAGCTGCCACAACGTTGACTCTGCCAGTGTCCTTTTATGTTACCTGCAGGCAGCAGCCATACAACCACATACCAATCCATATACATACACACATACAATCACATATTGAGAGTATGTATATACACTTTCATTTCACAGGTTTTTCACAAGCAGACAAAGTTGCAAGCAAAAGAGAACTGATAAAAGCTCCCGATATGCTTTCATGTACAAGTAGACAGCTGTTGCATGGCAGCTTTAATACATTTCATTTCAGTTTTGTTGTTGCTGCTTTTGTTGCTTTTGTTGCATCCCATACACTTTGATGACTCTGACAACAATTTTGGCAATACTTAGTACCATGACATGCTAAAATATTGTCATCTACGGTTTGCAACAGCAGCTTGCAGGTGCACAAATCTCATTTGACTTGCTGCTGCTGCTGCTGCTGCTGTTGCTACTGCTGTTTGAGGCACTTTCACATCATTTACTATGAGAAAGCAACAGCTTTGCAGTAGTCTGCACTTGAAGTTTTTACTTGTCAAAATACATAAATGCAAATAAATTGACAAAAATATAAATAAAATTTAAAAAATTAATTTAAAAAAAAATATTTTAGTATAAATAATTATAATAAATATAAATGCATAAAAATAAATAATACTTAAAGTAAATAATACTTTTAAAAATACAGGTATAGAAAAACAATATAAAAATAAATTTTAAAAAAAAATGAAATAAAAAATAAAATATAAAAAAATATTAATAAATATAATAAATATAAATGCATAAAAATAAATGAAAAGAAATACTTCTAAAAATACAGATATAGAAAAAATATATAAAAATGATTTAAAAATAAAATGAAGTAAAAAATAAAATATAAAAAAATATTCATAAATATAAATGCATAAAAATAAATGTAAACAAGTAAGAAAGTTATAGCCGAGTGTGCTCGACTATATAATACTCGGTGCCCAAAGTTATATTATATATTTATTTTGCTCGTGCTGCGCACTCGCCAATTTTAAGTTAATATAAAAAAAAAAATGTTAAAAAAAAAAATTTAAAAAAAAAAATCGTCTCGGGAATCGAACCGCGGACCTCATGCACGCGAGTTCAACCCTCTAACCACTGAGCCACGCTCTTCACAAGTGTGAGAAACACTGAGTAAATGTTGCCGTCTTATGGGGTGAGAACAGCAAGCAAGCGTACGCCTCTCAACTTTTGAAATTTGAAATGTGAATAACTTCCATGTTTATTATCCGATCTGTACCAAATTTATACACAACGTCCAGATAAATATATTCTAACTTTGTACCAAAATTCAGTGCTGTAGCTTGACTGGGTGTGGGTGAAGTGGTGTGTTCAAAATGGTTTTCATCGATTTGTGGAGGCGGAGGGGGGCGTGGCGAAAATCCAAAATAAACTTGATCTGCCTGCAAACACTACAAACACTATGCAAAAAAAATTAAGTCTCTATCTCTTATAGTCTCCGAGATCTGTGTGTTCATACGGACGTACAGACGGACAGACGGACATGCTCCAATCGACTCGACTGTTGATCCTGAGTCAGAATATATATACTTTATGGGGTCGGCCACGCCTCCTTATGGGTGTTACATACATTTGCTCTTGTCACTAACCCAATATACTCTTGTTTCCCATAGGGCACCGAGTATAAAAATACGTGTAAAAATACAGATATAGAAAAAAAATATAAAAATGATTTAAAAATAAAATGAAGTAAAAAATAAAATATAAAAAAATATTATTAAATATAATAAATGTAAATGCATAAAAATAAATATAAAAAAAAATTATAATAAAAAAAATTTGAAAATAAATATATATAAAAATAATATAAAAATTGTATCGCAAATATAAAAAGATTTAAAAAAAAAATTATAAATATAATTAATAGGTAAATCATAAAAATATATAAAAAAAAAAATTAAAAAATGTTTAAAAAATATAAAATATAAATAAATATAAGAAAATTTTAAAAAGTATAATTAAATATAAATAAATAAAAAAATATTAAATATTAAATAACATTAAGAAATTATAAAGTATAATTAAATGTAAATAAAATAAGGAAAAAAATCAATTATTAAATAACATATAAAAAATTATAAAAAAAAACTCAAACAAATATAAAAAATAAATATTATAATTTTATATATAATATAAATATAAATTCATAAAAAATGGAAACATAAACAAAATAAAATTAAATTTATAAAAATTTTAAAATTATATTATTATTGGTATTACAATTATAAATAAATGTTTAAAAAAAAAATAAATAAATACAATTCTATAGAAAAAATGTTGAAATATTTCAAAAAACAGCTAAAACAAGAAACTAGACATGAAATTAATTTCAAATGTTGTGTATTTCGTTTTAAATTTTAAATTAACTAAGCATGACTCTAAATGCCAGTAGGATTAACTTAATTAAGTCTATTGTATTAAATCTCACATCACGCTTGAAGTAATACAGCAGCACTCGCAATATATAGCGTTGACTGAAGTATTGAGTATTACCCTCGGGGATGGTGTTGCAACGTACACACGTATTCAATTGGTGGCATACGCAACGCAATGCTTTTTGTCTCTCTATCTGTCTGTCTGTCTGTTTGTCACTGTTGTCTGTCTGTCTGTTTGTCACTGGACTCCATTGGTCTCCATGTCTCTATTTGTGAAACGCTGCTGTGGCAAACAAAGCGACGAAGAAGCAGAAGCGATATAAAAGCCGGCTTTTATTTGAGGCGCCATAATGCTGCCACATGCAACAAACAGACAAACAGACACACATATACAAAAATATTCAGAGACAAGCGTACACGCCCACACAGAGTCATAAAACGCACACAAGGCTAACAAGTGAGGCTATAAGTGTCTCTCTCGCGACATGTGTACAACTGTCTCTCTATACATATCTCTCTCTCTCTCTCTCTGTATCTGTCTGTGTGCCGCTGTGTGCCTGTGTTCTCTAATGCGTAGCACGAGCCAAAAAAGCATACAACAAATGAAAGAGACAGAGATAGAGATAGAGGCAGAGGCAGAGGCAGAGATAGAGTAAGAGAAGAAGAGAGCAAGAAGCGAACGTGCGAGAAACAGCCGAAAGCAAAGACGAACCAACTGTAAATTTCTGTGCTCCCAGCATTCAGACACACGTTGGCTCACACACAAACGCAATAACATCCACACACAGCTATACAAAACGCATACGTATACGCAATATATGTGTCTCTCTCTCTCTCTGTGTGTCTGTGTGTGCCTGCAGCCTACAGTGACAAGCGCCACTGTGTGTGTGTGTGTGTGTGCAGACCTTTTGGGTTTGTGTCATGCATTTTGTCTCTGTTGCATCTTTGAATTCAGCGTCGATTTCATTCATTTGTTATTGTTGCTGCCGTTGCTGCTGTTGTTGTTGTTGTTGTTGTTGGTTTTTTGGTAACACATTTTGCATGCGCATAAATTTGTGTCATGTAAAATCATTGAAATAAAGCAAATAACTGTCCAATGTGGCACGTCTAGGGGCTGCTATACAGAACCTTATCAATATTGTGCTGTCTGCCCCCATCGATGACGCTGTTGAAGCTGTTGCTCTTGCTGTTACTGTTAGCTGTTACTGCTGCTGTTACTGTTGCTGGAGTTACGCATTCAGCAAAAAAAAAAAAATGTTGCTTTTGGCATCGAACATTTTCATTTTTATGCATTCTGTGTATTTTATGCTTATGAGCGCAGCAATGCGAAGACTTTTCTTTTTTTCTTTTGTTATTCTTTTTGCTACTGCTGTTTCCTCAGCTTCTTCTTACTGTTATTGCTGTTGCTGTTGCTGTTGCTGTTACTGTTGATTTTGTTGTTATTATGAGTATTGCTTTTGTTGTTTGTCCGGCTGTTGCCTGCACACTGCTTGCTCTTTGCTCTCTCTCCACACACTCTCGCTCTCTCTCTACCTCTCTTACAGTCCATTTCAGCTTGATGTAATAAAAATTTTAGTACTGTATTGTCATTGAAATGCCAAGCGAAGCTCTTCCATGTTGATAGACGAAGGGGATGAAGGCACTGAAAGCATAGGGCTCCCAAAAGGTCAGCAAATCCTGTAAAGATGGAGAGAGAGAGAAAAAATAAAGAAAGAAAGAAAGAGAAACATGTTGAAATAAGTTGGATTTAAGCATAAAACAGATTGTCGCATAGAGTTTCGAAATGGCGAAATGTGCACACTAATATGAACATTCGTGACTGCTTAAATCGACTCAACACTAAACATAAACATACACTGCAAAAAATTTTCCTATTTTTTTTATTTATTTATTTAGACAAACTATAAATTGAAAAATGGAATTTTTCTAGAATATTTCATGAATTTATTTACTGCAGCTCTTTAACATATTTTCACACTTAAATTTTACAGCTCAATTAATTTTAACAATTATATATTTATTTTTTTGTTATTTTATGTTATTTATTTTTGATAGATTGAAATATGTTTGAAATGTAGTAAATTTACACTTGATGTATTTTTTATGCAATATTTTTTTGTTTGTTTTTTATTAACAGAAATAAATGTAATTTATATATATTTTTTATATTTATTTTTTTGCTGTTTCATTGATATGTTTTATGTTGTCAAAATGAGACGAATGTTCGACTCTATGTGTGTGTAAAAAAAAAAATAAATAAAATAATTGAAACATTCTTTTTTTTTGTTTATTAAACACGTAAATTCTTTACAATTGTTATAACAGTTTATAAAAAACAAGCGAAAAGACAGCAAAAAAAAATATTGCATGACGTGCGAGTAGATTGAATAAATATCAAGCCTCAAAATGAAAAAAATTTTTGTAGGAATTAAAATGTATACATAAATTTATAGCTGAAAACAATTTAAAGCAAAAATTAATGAAAAATTATTTTAAAGTATTTACAAGAAAATATTTATTAAAATAATTAAAATTTATATTTATATTATTAAATATATTTTTTTTGAATTTTAGATTTTGCAGTGTATTTGGCAATTTAATTGATTTTTTTTTCTCAATTATTTTTCTTAGAAGGAAATTGAAAATTTCAAGTGTTTTATGCGTAAGTTCATTTCAATGGAATTTCAATCAAATAAATTGAAAGTCTAATAATGATGTAGTTGTATTTTTAGCCTAGCATATAAATTTGTAATACGATTATATAATTTTTTTTTTTTTATATTTAGAATTGATTTTTTTTCTTAAGAAGTTTCATGTTTCAAGTTGTGGCAAAAATGTTGAGTTTGAAGAGTATTAACTAGTTAAGCTATCTTTCAATATTCTTCTAATGACTGAACTTTGGATTACGGACTGTTTTCAATTACGGCTCATTCAAAATTCCGATAAAATTGTTCTCGTTTCGTTTCCAATTCATTGCACGGCACGTTGTGTGAGTTTCAGTTTCAGTCTAAGACTCGTTTTTCGTTTCACTCATTTCGTTAGAACTTTAAGCTGGCTAAAACGATATCGATACATAAGTACATCCCATTGGGTAAACATCAGGAGAGCGTAAAAGCAACAACAACAGCAGCAACAGCAGCAATTGAGTCTGCACTCATGTATTCATGTATCTTGACTAAGCAACTGAAGCAGAAACTCAAAGTATCAAGCTTAGACTGGCAGTCACACCTTTATTTAGGCTGCCTGGTGAGATGTTGATATGTGAAGCAGAAAGAGGAAGAGCAGGAGCAGAAGTAGCAGTAGGTGCAGAAGGAATAGCAAGCGGCACAACAAATTGCAGTGGCAAAATACTTGTGCTTCACTTGCAGCTGAGCTGAGTTTAACATAAATCGAATTATTGGGGGCACATGTGAAGCATAGCTGAAGATCGAGAGATAAAGAGAAAGTATGTATGTATGTGTGAGAAAGTGTCAGAGCTATGGTAGACAAGCGTTAGCTTTATTGAGAGACAAGATATTATTATGCTAAAACCTAAGCTAAGGCACTTTTCCCCAACTAGCATAACATACATTCTGTAGTATGTATATCTAGTATGTCTATGTCTATGCTATGTCTATGCCTTTGGCTTGTATGTATAACTGTATGTATATTGAGAGGGGAAAAACCAAATGCAAATGGAAAATGGAAAATGACAGCAACAGCAATTTCTGGAGAAGCTTTCTAATGCTCTTGACAGCTAACAAGCAACAACGAAACGCATTAGAGTCAATTCTATCTCTTTCTCTCTCTCTCAGTCTCTCTGTCTGTCTTGCTCATCAGATAGCAAAATAACAACAAAAACAATTGAAGGAGAGCAAGACCTGTGTACGATACGAAACGATAGTAGAACTTCTAAACAAGGCGCCAAAAATGCCGAAAAATCCACTTAAATGCGAGTGCACGTCAGCCTCAAATACACACATGTACATGAAGCTCTATATACATATATGTGTGTGTGTGTGTGCTACTATGGTATATCACGTACATTTATCTTTGTGTCGTTTTGTAGCACTTAAGCTACACTAACAACACACACTTATAGCACACGCACTCAGCAGATAGGCAACAGCAACAGCAGCAGCAGTAGCAGCAGCAGCAGCAGCAGATACAAAGATACAAAACTCGAATTGTGTCAGTGTAAGAGTCCCGTTAGTCCCGTAATGAAACGCAATGGACCTGCGTGTGAAAGGCCTCGTTGTGGTCTTGGTCCATTGCCAGACACACGCATTGCGTTAAATGAGAATTTGAGTAAAAGTATCTTGCAACACGACACGACACAACACATAAACACACAAACACACACACTCAGACACACTTAGATTCACAGCACATACGACATTGAACATTGTATTACATACATATGTACATATATATAACTATGACTATAAGCATGCGACCGACGGGTTTTTGAATACTTTTATAGGTATGGGTAAATACTACTACACTATGACTATGACTATGACTGCGACTGCGACAACGACTGTACGGCGCTGCGTTTACGATTGTGCGGGTAGACAGGCGTGTATTGAATTTGTATTTATGATGTGCACATAAAATACAATAATAGTACCATTAAAATTGCGGCTGCAAATACAACGAAACCAGTGACCATTTGCCATTTACCATTTGCCACAGTTTGTGCCCTCCTAGACTAGACTATAACGAAATTTTTATACGCTTGTACATATACTTCATTTTAATAACATATAATAATCTATTTTATAAAAATTCTTAGACAACTTTCTTGGAAAAAATATATTCAACAATTTTACGTAAAACAATTTTTAAAAATTTTTGAAAAAAAAAAATATTTTAAAAATTTAAAAAAAAAATTATTTTTCCCATTTTTTTTTAAATTTTTTTATTTTACATTTTAAAATGTTTAATAAATTTTTTTTAATATATATATGTATTTTTTTTATTTATTTATTTTTTTTTAAATTTTTTTTTAATGAATATAATGAATTTAAAATACACAAAAATTATGAAAAAATAAAATTATAAAGAAAAAAATTTATGAAAAAATTTAAATCAAAGAATTTTAAAAATATATGAAACACAAAAATAAATAAAAAATAAAAATAAATAAAAAAAAAACGAAAAAAATTTTTATATAATGTTTTATAATTTTTCTTGTATTAAATTTTAAATTTATAAAATATCACTTTAATTCTGTTCTATTTATTTCGAAATATAATAATAAATTAATTATACTAATTGCCTTAAGAATATTGCCAATATAATTTTACAATGATAAGCAAAGACTTAGAAAACTCAATTTATGTTAAGAAATTTGTTCTTGTTATTGTACAATAATTAATTAAGTTTTTAACTAAATCGATTGAATATACGATATATAGACAGCAGAGCTATTGAACAGTCTAAGCAGCCTTCTTCTGTCTATTTTGCTGCAATAGGATGCAAGACTGCAGCAAAAGCAATATAAACTATTTGTGATATATATGCATGACTATATATGTGTATATGTTGGTGTATGTGTGTGTATGTGTGTATACAGTATACAGTTATTAAGTGCTCAAGCAACTCGACCAACACAGAAAATTGGCTGAAATACATTTGCGTTTGGTCTTTTGCCTGTCCGCCTGCTGTTGCCTGCTGTTTGCTGCTGCTTGCTGCCTGCTGATACTTGCTTCTACTGCTGTTGTTGGTCCTTGCCTTGTGGTTTGCTATTTTACGCCATTATAGCCGGAGTTTGGTTGCCGTTTGGCATAAATTTATATGCAGTCGCCGTTGTCGATGTTGGCGGCAACGGAAATTACCATTTTATTATTGCAGGCGTTGCTGGACGAGCATGGCGAGCAACAACAACACCATGGAGCAGCAGCAGCAGCAGCAGCATGTAGCACATCCTTACCTCACCCACATCATGCAGACAAGCCTTGGCTTGCCTAGCGTTGACTGGCCTTGCCAATGCTTTGCCTCGTTTGGCCTCATATACTTCTGACCTTATTGAATTCACATTAAAATTGGTAATGGATATATGCAAGCGCACGAACTACTCGTGTGTGTACACACACACACATACACACAAATAAAAATACATATAATATAAATATATGTATACACAATAACAACAACAAGAAGAACAAGCTTACTGTCTGGCACCATGGCAGATAAATGAAATCCGACAAGATACTTGTACTATTTATTTATGCTTCGACATTATTTAATATGCTACAAAAATCGTACATAGCACCAAAAGATTATATCGTAAGTCTCATCTGTATAATAGTTTAAGTGTCGATTCTTTTTTTTTTTTTTTTTTTTGGGGACCCTTAATTGCATAATTAATTATTATAGATAGAGTTGGGACACATTAGTTGGTCGGTTGAGCGATTAAAGGATCAGCTGCACTATTCCATACAACTGTTTGATCCATATCATCATTATCACTAAAACTATCTATGAATATTGTTTCTTTACCATCTTGAATAATACGATCATTGAAAACATCAACAGTTTCATTGGTTGAATCATTGTTAGAACCAACACCAGCAACACTACCAGCATTATCATCATTCTCCAAACATGATATTTCTTCTATTAATGTTTCTTCTATATCCGGTTTTATTACACCAGCAACATAATAATGATCCTCGAGCATCTTTTCCCATTCATTGTGATATTCAACATAATCACGTTCCTTATCATGTGCTTGCTTTGCAATATAAGCACTAATATCGGTGCCCGTTAGATGCTCCATATCACCTTTTGGTCCAAAATTTTTCGATGCACCAGACACATCATATATAATTCCCTTTAATGCAATTAAATATCGACAATCGGGATTTTTCGAATTATATTCATAGAGTTCTTTCAATGTTAATGTCAACTGTGCTGGAAATACTCGGACTTCATCATTACGTTCATAGTCTTCATCATCATAGACTGGATAGGGACGACGGCTATGCACATAGGCCATAATACCCAATATGCCAGTCATAAGTACAATACCCAAGGGTGTACTAATCCAATCACGTACAATTGTACTCCATGTTTCTATATTATTTGTGGAGTGCATTTTATTTATTTTTTCTTGAATAATTTTCGTACGATTTTAATAGAATTAAAATTAGTTATCGCTTGTATAATAAACTATAGGGACTGGGAAATATTTCTAAAATTTTATATACAATGTCAACTAGAAATGTTGGTCGGCCCACTTTGATTGATGAAACTTGTAAGTGAAATAAGTAAAAGTCAGAGAAGTGTTAAATATTTGATAGTCAGTATCCAATACTTGCCCTACTATTCGCTGCATCCTTTGCCTTGGTAATCTGCTTAATTTGTATTTCAAGTTAAAAGAAAACTATTTATCCCGTATTCTAAGCTCTTCTAATCTTCTTAGCTTCAGTTTTTAATTAACTTTAACATATACACTTCACAGGTCTGGTGGTCACCCTGTCCTAGTCGTGAATGTCCTGCAGAACTAGAACTTGATTTGGCTGTACATCAATGCGTTGACTATTGTCTAATGCAGGAGCAAGTTAATCCACAACTTTACACTGATTTGTCATTGCATGACAAGTTTACAACAACAGCAACAACAATGGCAACAACAACATCAATACCAGAAACATCAACAACAACAACAACAGCAGCAGCAGAAGCAACATCTACGACAACAATGTCCAATGACAACATAGGAAATGTACCTGCATGGGCCAGTAGTACAACGGCAGCCGCAGATACAACGACAATAACATCGACCACGATGACGACGACGACGACGACGACATCGACTTCGACAACAACAACAACGACGTCGTCACCCGCCTCATCATTACCAGCATTATTCGCAACGCAAACGAGAAGTAGATACCAAGATGTACTTAATATGTCATCGACCATGTTCCCACCGCTTGAGAATCTCCCAGCCATGTCGTTAATGCTACAGCAACAGCAACAGCAACAGCAGCAGCAGCAGCAATCAGCGGCACCCTTAGCATCAGACGGCGTTCCATTCACTTCATTATCATCAGCTGAATTGTCAGCCATGTCCATGCAAGGATTGAATCGTAAGTGACTCTTCTACATGATGATCCTGCTTTGCACTTAAAATCCTACTCTCCCATGTCCACCGACTGCCTCTCACTGCCTTACACTGCCTCAAACTCCCTTATGTTCTCTTTGTCAGTCTCTGCATGGCTTTTATTTTATTCAACCTACCGGTGACTGCACCCTTAGCAGCTACCTTCCACATATCTCTGTCTCATGATGCTTGTTAGCCGTTAGTTTTGCTGTCAAATGTGTTATTTTCCCTCTCTTTCTCTCTCTGTATCTCTTTCACTCTTCGCATTCACATTGTCCATATAGTTGTCCGTATCTCTGTCGTATGTCGAGTACTTTTACTTATATTTGTGTATGTGTGTGTGTGTGTGTAGTTGTGTGTGTTTTACTTTTATTAGTTTGTTTTTACCTCTGTTTCCGAGCTGCCTCGCACAGGAACTTACACCATAAAGACGCAAGGAACGAGTTAAGCTCCGTTTGCCAGCGATTCGACAGCAAAATATACGTAAAACAAAATAAATATAATTCAACCTGTGGTTCCGTGGCATGTGGCATGTGGCATGTGAAGTCCACATACAGCCCTCACAGCACACACACACACACACACACAAAGCTCACACAGCCCACACAGCTCACACAGCCTGTCATCGTCATTAAAGCCTGACGCGTTTCAAGAAACTTTTTTTCCGATGCTTTTTTTTTAAAAAAAAAAAAAAAACTTTTTCCAAGTAAAACTTCTGTGCGAGTTTTTTTTCTTATTAAATTTCAACAGATGAAACTAAAATGAAACTACAACGCTTCACAGTGTTGAGTAGGCAAATAAATAAACTTGGACGGAAAAAATATAAGTATAAATCTCAGAAACATAAATAGAAGATAATTTGCATTCAGAGCTAAATAAGAAAATTTTTCATTTTTACTTAAATGTTGCGCAAAATCTGTGAACGAAATTGTGTTTAAAATAAACAAACGATGAGCTTTGGAAATTATTAATATTAAATAAATAAAATGAAAATAAATTTAAAAAAAAAATATTTTATAAAAAAATTAAAAATTATTTATTTTCATTGTGACAGTAAAAATATTTCATGCATTGTCATTATTTTCTATATTTATTTTTCTTTTTTTATTTCTCATAAATGTGTGAAAATTAAATAAAATAAAATATAATATAAAATATATTTAAAATAAAATATATAATATAAAATATAATATAAACAAAAAAAAATAAAAAAATTAAAAGTTATTTATTTTTATTGTGATAGTAAAAATATTTCATGCATCTTCATTATTTTCTATATTTATTTTTCTTTTTTTTTATTTCTCATAAATGTATGAAAATTAAATAAAATAAAATAATTAATTTCATTGTGATAGTAAAAATATTTCATGCATTGTCATTATTTTCTATATTTATTTTTCTTTTTTTTATTTCTCACAAATGTATGAAAATTAAATAAAATAAAATATAATATAAAAAAAAAAAAAATATATAAAAAAATAAAAATTATTTATTTTCATTGTTACAGTAAAAATATTTCATGCATTGTCATTATTTTCTATATTTATTTTTCTTTTTTTATTTCTCATAAATTTGTGAAAATTAAATAAAATAAAATATAATATAAATTCTGTCAAAGTCAATGCAAAAATAACCACATGCTGTGCACCCTGTATGACAATATTCAGTACACTTGACACTTGAACAATTGGAATTTGGTCATGCATGGCCAACTTGAGTTTAGCTTTCAGCTAGTTTTGCCATTGCATAGTGTGCCAGTGCACACTGGCAGTGAAGGGCATGAGGTGGCAAAGTCACATAGCCTTGTCAATTTTGGTTTGCTTGTCTATTATCATTGAAAACCCAATTTTGCCACTTGGTCTGTTTACAGTTTCTACGGGCAATACAGGCACTTCCAACGGAAACAACAACAGCAACAACAATATGAATGGCAATGGCAATGGCAACGAGAACAACGTAAACGACAATCAGCCAAAGGTTAGCAGCAGTTGGGTGCATTCAGATAATTCAGATGCCACTTACTTTATGCTACAAATGCATCCAGATCTGGCAGATCCAACTGAACAATTGGGCATGGAGATTGAACAGGATGATAATGAGACTGTGACCGATATTAGACAACGTTTTGGTGTCGCTAAACTTGTCCAAATGCAAATTAATCTTACCGATATGGATGATTTAGATTTACGTTGTGGCGGCCTAGTGAGACGTACAAATATCTCATATGTGAATGCTGGTTCACTTAAATGTTTGATGCAACGTTGCACATTTACGCTAAATGCACCAGAAATTTGTCCACCCGATTATAAAGAAACTGATGATACAATATTCTGGATATACTTTTTATTGCGGTAAGTTGTTGACAACTATATAAAAAATGTTTATTAATTATATAAATAAATTTATAAATAATAATTAATATTTAACAATTTTTTAAAAAATTTTAAAAAAAATTTAAATATATTTTAAAAATTAATGATAGTTGCAAAAGAATTATTAAAATAAAAATAAAAAATTCCAAATAAATAAAATATATAATATAAATAGTATATATTAAAAAATAAAAAGTCAAAAATAAATATTTATAAAATAAATATAAATTATAAAAGCAAAAAAAAAATGTAATCAAAAATAAAAAATTAAAAAAAAAATATTATATATTATATAAAAAAAAAACATGAAATAATATTTTAAAAATTAAATGATAGTTGCAAAATAATTATTAAAATAAGAAATTTCAAATAAATAAAAAATAAAATATAAAATATAAATAGTATATATTAAAAAATAAAAATTCAAAAATTAATAAAAATAAAATAAATATAAATTATAAATGTAAAAAAAAAAAATTAATCAAAAATAAAAAATTTAAAAAAAAATATTATATAATATAAAAAAAATTCAAAATAAATAAAAAAATTAAATAAATAATATAAATAGAAAATATAAAATAATAAAATGTCAAAAATAAATACATTGTTACCAAAAAAAAATTTAAAAAAAAAATATTTTAATTAAAAAAAAGAATAATTAAAGCAAAAATAAAAAATTAAAAAAATATTATATAATATAAAAAAATTCAAAATAAATAAAAAAAATTTAAATAATTAATATAAATAGTAAATATTAAAAAATAAAAAGTCAAAACTAAATATAAAGTAAAAGTATGTATTACAAAATTTAAATATTAAAATTTAAAAATTTAAATTTAAAAAAAATAATACACATTTAAACCATAAAAAAAATAAAATTTATATTAAATTAAAAATGCAAAAACAAATATTAAAACATAAAAATAAAATTAAGAAAAATTTTATTTTATAAAAAAAATGTATAGTAAATATTAAAAAACAAAAAAGTCAAAAATAAATATTTGTAAAACTATCATATTAAAAACTAATAATAAAAACAATAATGTATAATAAAATGTAATACAAAATAAATAATAATATTATTAAATAATAAAAAAATAATAATTAAATCAAAAAGTAAATATAAATAAAAATGATAAAAAATTAAAATTAAAAATTAATATAAATTTTAAATTCCATATAATTATTTGATTTTCATCTATATATATTTCTACAGTTTTTTGGCAACAACAATGTTATCGGCTGGTGTTACAATTATGGATCCCATTGCATTAACAATGATTGAGAAATTTGGCGGTGACTTTGGACGTGAACGTTTATTCTCAAGCATTGGCATGGCAATATTCTCACCCATCACTGGCATTATGATTGACTATTCATCGCGTGGCTTAGGTTATACAGATTATTCGGCAGCATTTTATACATACGATGTGCTGCTGGTGATATCGACAATGTCAGTGCTAATGATGCCACTGGGTGAGAAGTTGCCAGCAGATAATGTGTTTAGGGATTTATGGAATCTATTGAAAATGCCGCACGTGATTGCTTTTATCATATTTCTATTTGTGCTTGGCAATTTTTGGGGCTTTATCGAAAGCTTTCTATTTCTATATCTTAAGGAGTTGGGTGCACCCAACTATTTGTTGGGTAAGTTCTATATTTTTTTTTTCTCTTTCTCTTTTTTTTTTTGGAATTTTGCAGCCAAGTTTTAATGTACAAACTGTGTGTTCGCTTTCTTTCTCTCTTTGTCTCTTTAGGTATCACAATTACCGTTGGCACTGTGAGCAGCATACCATTTTTATATGGCGCTGAGAAAATCACACGCGTCTTTGGACACGTTAATTTGATTATCATTGCATTTTTCTCGCACGCTGGACGTCTTGTTGGTTATTCTTTTATTGAGTGAGTGTGTCTCTCTCTATCTTTCTCTTTCTCTTTCTTGCTCTTTCTATACAAGTAATGTAATTTAATGAAATTATTATATCTATCTCTCTTGCTCTACCTATTGCTCTGCGCTCTAGAAATGCCTGGTGGTGTTTCCCATTTGAGGCCATGGAATCGCTATCCTGTCATCTAATGTGGGTGGCAGCTGCCACCTATTGCTCCATATTGGCGCCCAAAAGTTTGCTAGCCACACTGATTGGTGTACTGGGCATGGCACACTTTAGTTTAGGCAAGTAACAACAACAACAACAATAACAATAGCAACAGCAAGCTGAAACTAATCTTTAATCTTATATCCTTAAATAGGACGCGGCAGTGGCAGCTTTACTGGCGGTCTACTCATTGGACAATTTGGTACACGCGATGCTTTCCGTTATATGGGCCTGCTGGCTGTTGTTGGCGGCATTGCCTATGGCTTATTGCATTTGATTTGGCTACGTAAATTTGATCATACCAGCGAAGAATGTGAAGAAGAAGTTGAAGCTGTTGAAGCGGGTGAAACAGAAAAATTAACAGAGCCGGCAACCAAAGAGCAGGGCACATCAATGTCATTGGAACGTCTAAGTCTAATGATCAAGTACAATCAAATTGGCAGTTTGTCCTCATTGCCGCGTGGCTCGCGGGTTAGTTGTATATAGTATATAGTATATAGTAGTAGTAGTAGTCGCCAACGTTGATGTAGTTAGTTCAGATGAAAAATACCAAAAACTTTACGAAACGTACGTTGCGGCAAAAACTTTTTAATTGAAATTCTCGCTACTTTCTCTTTTCTCTTTCTATGCTATGTGATGTGCTCTGTGCTATGTGCACTGTGCACTGTGCTATGTGCTATGTGCTGTCGACAGGCGGATATACACGACCATTTGTCGGTGCGTCGTAGCAGTTACAATGTGGAATCGTTAAGGGGCGTACCGCGTCATGGTAACATTGGTAGCAGCGCATCTAAGGTTGATATTTTGCGTTCAGCGCTTGAAATTAATCACAAGTCTTCGAACAATTCAATGCTGAGCAAAGCCGATAACAAAACGTCAAATCAATCACTGGGTCGCAATCGTGCCGACAGTGCTCCCAAATTGAATCACAGCAATCTAAAGAATATTTCACAACCCGCCCTCGAGGGTGTCGTATTAGAGGTGAGTTTTCACAGTTTTCATACAATCTCTCTGTCTCTCTCTCTCTCTCTCTCTTCTCACCTCTGTCTCTTCATCTTTAACAAAACAATTCCCAAATCTAGTTGTGTGGCTGCCGTCTTGTTGTGTGTTTGTTTGACTGTTCTCTCTCTCTCTCTTCTCTCTTACTCTGGCTGTATGCGTGTATCGATGATTGCCGTCAATTGTTTTGATTTGTGTTTTCTGCTTTCGGTTTTGGCTGGCTCCTCCAGAATATTTTTTCTCTCTCTCTCTCTCTCTCTCGTTTTCTTTCTTTTTCTAATATTTTTTTTTTGTTAACAAAAATTGCTCAGCAGCTGTTGCCCCAATAACTTTTTAGCATACAATGTACAATATACACACACACACACACACACTCATACACACATAGACATATGTATATTTGAGTGTTGTGTCCTGACCTGTTGTCCTGCTACTGCTGCTATTGCTATTGCTCTTCTTCCTGTCCTGTTTTTAGCACGCTTTATTTTGTTTTTTTTCTTTGTATTGTTGTTGCCGCCTTGACAACCGGATGCTGTGCGCCACTGCATCCGTTTTCTTTTAGTACGTTTTGCTTTTTATTTGTTCATCGCTCATTGTTCATTCGTTCGTTTCGTTTCGTTCATTCATTCGTTTTGTTCGTTCATTTATTCGACTTATTTTTTTTTTATTTATTTTTTTCTTAGTTTTTTTTTGTGTGTTTGGCATTTGCGTTGAACTTTTCGTTTCGTTTTTGATGATGCTTCAATAGCTTTGATTTCAATGCTGAAGCCATTGCCATCTTCTACTTGAATTTGCGAAGCCAACTTTATTGTTTATCAAGACAAACAACAAGCAGCACAAACACAAACATAAACACAAACACAGACAAAGCGGCAACAGCAACATCTAAAACTTCAAGTTGTAATTTTTATTGATGTAGCATAGTACAACTTAAAGCTTTGTATATTACAATGAATTTTTTTTTTTTTTTGTTTATGTGAAAGTTTGAAATTGTTGTGTAATTGACCTTGATGTGATCAATATGATATTGATGCTTAAGTTTTTTCTTAAGTTATTTACTTTTTATGTTTGAATTTCTTGCAACTGTCAAAACAATCATAAAATTAAAATTGAGTTTTTGTGGCATAAAGTCAATTTCTAGCAGACAATCAGTTTCATATAAAATTTAATGAGAAAAATTTTTACAATGATAAATGTGCATGTGTGTATGTGTGTGTGTGTGTATTTCTATGCCACAATCTATTACTCGCCGCAGTTAATTTTGTAATTAATTAGCAAAGCTTTCAAGCGAGCTTTTATGGCAGCCTTGCAACCATAATTCAATAAATCAAATGTGGTTGCAACAAAATGTGCAACACATAAAACACAAAAAAAAAAATTGTAAAGAGTAAACAACAGAACAAAGCAACATCAACAGCAACAGCAACAACAACAACAACAACAGCAATAACAATAGCAACAGCAACAGAAAGAGAAACAAATTAATGAATTTATGAACATACCAAACTTTTGCCTTGGCATTTTGCAGGCAAGAAACGCCAACAACAAGTTAGAGATCTCTCTGCCTGCAGCGGACTGACAGACTGCCCAGAGCATGGACAGACGAAACACTACTGACAAACTGACAAGCTGACAGTTGGAGTATTATGTTGTTGTTCTTGTTGTTGCTGCTGCTAGGAGGAATGTAAGCTGGAAGCTAGAGAAAGCTAGAGAAGTCAGCTGCACATCAGTGAGCAGCAAAACAAAAAGCCAAAACATAAAACCGAACGCAGCAGGGATTCACAGTAAATCGAGAGTAGCCCCAAAGAACGCTTGCAAATTTTGCAGGCCAGGCTAGTACTTTGGGAGGCAAAAAGTTCGTTTTTAGGTTTTTTTTTCGTTTCGTTACGTTTGGTGCAAAAATAAATTTAGCAAAAAACACAAAAACTCTTGGCAAGGCAGTGCTATGTGTCTATGTGTGGGAGTGTGTGTGTGTGTGTGTGACTGTGTGTAAATGCAACTTTATAGTACATGTGTTTATCTAAAACAAATGCCATTCATTCATTCATATATACATACAACTACAACTACAACAACTACAACAACGACAACAAAAAACAGGGAGTGGAATCAACATTTTTTCCAAGCCGCATGAAAAAATATCCAAGTGGTTTGTTAACTTCAATACCCGCTGTGGATTTATCCGTTATACCCAGCTCTATGTTAATGGTAATGTACAAGTCTAAAACAACAGCAACAACAACAAAATGTTGAACATTTTTTTATTTTTCGGCAAACCGAAACTTAGATATGCTTGCGCGCTTGCCGTTATATGTGTGTTGAGAGAATTTTTTTGTGTGGCAAAATTGAAATTTTTGAAAACTTTCTATAAAAAATATTTGAAAAATTGTAGAAGAAAAAAAAATTAAATAGAAATTCAATTTTGCCAGCAAAAACATAAGAATTTCTTATTTTCTAGTTAAATATACAATTATTTATTTGCCTCTCTCTGTCTCTCTCTCTATATCTGTCTCACACATAATGTCGACAGTGCTGTCAGCATATTGACATACTATAAACATATATTGTTTACTCTTACTTATGTACATACATATGTTAAGCAACTGCATGACTCTGTGGCATGCATCCTGAATTGTTGCAACAGCATAAGCAGCATGCAATGAAAGCATGAGCATGAGCAGCCAAGAAATCGCATGAGAAAGAAAGCATGCTAAGGCTAACGACTAGTGCATTGCATGTACTATATGCTAGTTATCGTTCTACTTCTACTTTACGTTGCCTTTTCTCTCTCTTTCTCTTCTCTCTCTTTGCGTCTCTTGCTTGCTGTTACTTTTGGGTTTTTTTTTTTTTTTTTGTTGGTAAACCACAAGGGAAGCATCAAGTTATTTCGTTGAATTTAAGCTCGCACTTGCGCCATTTGGCTTTTAGCTCGACTTGTTTTGATAAGCAGCAGCAGCAGTAGTAGCAGCAGCAAATGAACGCTTCGTTAGATTTAGTTTAGTTTTAAATTGAAGCTTTTCCCACATCGCCATTTCATGCAATTTCCAGCCATTTTATATGCCAATATTTCAAAACGTAAATGTGTCAGGCCTGTGCTCTGCTCCAACTTCACTTACATATGACAAAAAAAAAAAGAAAAAAAGAAACAAAACAAAACTTTACAAAGTTCAAGCAACAACAAAAAAAATTTTTATTGCATACTTTTTGGCGCAATGAAACATTTGACTATTTTCTTATATTTTATTTTATTTTTGCTATTGTTGTTGTTGTTGTTGATATTTTTCTATATATATTTTACTCGTTTTTTGTTTTCTGTTTTCGGTCGTTTGAAAATTGTCGCCTTTATATTTTTTTTGCTATTTTTCTTTCGCTTTGATTTTGTTTGCGTTTTAAGCCAAATGATTTGTTGTTCAACTTAGCACAAGTTGACAAAAAAAAAAATAACAATCGCAGCTGTTGCAAAAGGCAACAATAAGTTGACTGAACGATCCACGAGAGGGTCGACAACGAGCATCAAAATGTGAATGAAAAGTGCTGCTACTGCTGCTACAGCTGCTGCTCTCCCTGCTACTGTTACAGCTGCTGCTCTCCCTGCTACTGTTACAGCTGCTACTGCTGCTGCTGCTGTATGGTGGAGAATAAAAAGAAAACATTGCCGTAACATGAACAAACAAACAAGGATGATGACGAAACGTAGTAGTAGTAGTAGTAGTAGAAGAAGAAGAAACGCTCAAATGCCGCGATGAAAACGATTTTAAAGTTCACAATGGCAAAACGGGCAACGAGCAAAAAAAAACAAAATTGCAGTGGTATACAAGTAATTGAATTCACAATGAAATTTGATTCACAATGAAAGAGATTGTTGCCCAAAAATTAATGCAATGGGGAAAAACATTTACAAAAGCGAACAATTTCGATAGAGATATAACAAAATTTACATACAATATTTCAGCGCAGTTCAATTATTTTGTGCAATTTCTATATAAAAGGGAAAAATTCATATTTAATTTTTTTTATTAATATTTCTATTTTTATTTTTTTAATGGAAAAAAATTTTAAAATGAATTATGAAAAAAAAAATGGTAAAAATAGTTTACAAAGTTTACTGCAAATTTTTTTTTTTATTTTTCTAATTTTATTTTTGATTGCCAAAAATTTTATAATGGAAAAAAAATTGTTGAAAATTCCTTACAAAGTTTAAACGATTTTTTTTTAGTATTTGTATATTTTTTTTAATGCAAAAAAATATGAAAATAAATTACAAAAAAAAAAAAATTGTTGAAAATTCCTTACAAAGTTTAAACAATTTTTTTTAATATCTATATTTTTTTTTAATGCAAAAAATATGAAAATAAATTAAAAAAAAAAAATGTTGAAAATTCCTTACAAAGTTTAAATGATTTTTTTTAATATTTTAATTTTTATATTTTAATGAAAAAATCTTTGAAAATGAATTATGAAAAAAATAAAATATTATGAAAATAGTTTCAATTTAATGGCATTTTCTATGTAAAACATTTCCTTTATTGTGCAAAATAATAACATCAATAACATTTTTATTATTAACCAAAATTGACACATAATTGCAGCTATAAAAACAAAAAAAAACAAAAAATTCTATGAACCGTTAAGAATTAAGCAATATAGAAAAAGTAGTTTTCTTTGTTTTTCTTTTACTGTATATTGTTTTTTTTTTTTTATCAAAATTGAAGCCACAAACCACTCAATTTTCTTTTGGGACACTGTATTAAGAGCAGCAACAACATTCAATTTCCTTCTCATATTTTACTATTTTCAATGGCACGTACATATTTTCTTTCATTTCCTGTTAGCTATTGCCTTCCCTCTTTTCGGCTACGAAGTTAGAACACACGCGAACACATATACAACGACTTCGACTTCAACTTCAACTTCAACTTGTTCCGCATCTATGCTAGTATTATTTTTATTCCATGCGCCACACATAAAGCGATTTATCGATGTGTGAGAGCAACAAAAAAATAAAAATGGTAAAAAAAATAAATATTTATACGCGGATCTCAAAATAAAAGCCATGTAATTTGACGCTGTTCATGCTGACGCTAGAGAAGCTAACTTGCTTTGCTGTGCCCCTGCGCTGCGCTGCCCTGGTCATGGCCCAAGCTTTGGCCATAGTCCTTGGCATGCCTGACTGTCGTCGCTGATTGTTTGGTTGTCCAAGTCCAACATTTGTCATTGTTGAATTTCGGTTCGCAACGACTTTATACTATGGCTCAACGCCAACAACTCTATGTATGCTATATGTACATATCTATATAGTCAATGAGAGCGACAGCGACAGCGACAGTGGCAACTTGTACGCAACATAACGCACAAAAAGTGAGTGCGAAATTGCGCGTAAGTAATTTTTATTGTGAGCCAAGAGAATAACAACAACAGCAACAACAACAAATAATACCATAAAGTATGTTTTTTTTTTTATGGTCATAACGAATTTTCAATACACTATAAAAAAGTATTTTTTGTTTTTGAATTGAAAGCTTGGCAAATCAATTAGTTCGCTGGGAATGTTACAAATTTTCTGACAGTGTGAAAATACCTTTTACCAAAGCAATAATAAACAATAGAGTGTTGAGTGTGTGCATGTGGGCGTATGGGCGTGGCAACTGGGATTGAAAACAAAAGGCGGACAATACTTTTTTTTTTTTTGTTTTTTTTTTATACCCAAAAGGAAATCAACTGATGAGCATTACCGAGACTCAACCAACACTCACCGCTCTCCGCATGACTTTCAACAGCTCAGCAAAAGCAAGCATAAAAGCAGCATTTAAGAAGTATGTGATGAAAAGTGTGTAATAGGATGTTGGCCTAGTGTATATAGAGAACAGGCAGGTGTAGAAGTAACGGAAGTGAAGCACATGTGTATGTGTAGAAGAATTTTTGTGCATTCAGCTGCAATGCTTTGTAGTTTTTGCACGTTTTAATAAAAGCCAACAAACAACTGCGAAACAAACAACAACCGCAAGGGAATTGAATGCATACGATTTATACCAAAAGTTTGATGGACTGGAAATGCAATAAAAAAAAAATAAAAAAAAAAAACAACAACAACTACAGTAAACTGCAAATTGGCAAGAAAGAAAAAAAAAGTACAAAATAAAGATATAATTATATATGACTATAATATACCCTAACTTTCCATAAAGAAAATTAAGCAAAATATTTATGGAAATTATTTTATTGCAATTTTCTTGCAATTTTGTTAAATTGCCAAATATTGTTAATAAATATAATTTGACTGATTATGCAATTAGTAAGAGCATAATATACCCGATTAATTGTTGTTGTTAGGGTACATTACTAAATAACACCGACAATGAAAGCAGCTTATGTGCTTATGCTAGAAAATTTTCCAACAGAATGTTGAATAAATTGCATCGCTCAAGTGTTGAAAATGGCATCAGCAGCATATTGCTAAAAAGAACAAAAAATAAAATACAAAAATCAGAAAAACAAAACAGCAAAAAAAAAAATTAAAAAAACAAATTCTCTGGCCAAGTTAAAAGGAATTACAAAAAAGTTTTTATGTACGGAATTGCAGCAATTCATTGAAAAATCGTTTTGTTGTGGCACTTAAATTTTTGTATGTGCGTGTGTGTGTGTGTGTGTGTATAATAATGTGGGGGGAGGGGAGCAAAAAGAAAAAAAAAAGGTAAAATTAGCATGCAGGTTGAAAACTCTGTTGCATGCAAAACTACTATGTGTATGTCGTATTGCCATGCATTTCATATACAACAACAATAACAACAGCAAAAAACTGCATTCAAAAAAAAAAAAGAAAAAGAGTTAAGGAAAAATAAACAAACAAACAAATGCAACGAGAATATTGTTGAAGTAAATCACATTCGGTTTTACAGTCTATACAAAAGGGAATTGGACTTTGCTTTTTCGTTTTTATTGTTTGTGGTGTATTTGTATACATTTGTATCTGTGAGTGTGTGTCTGTCAGTGTGTGTATATGTGTGAGTGTTTGCATTCCAGTTGGTTGAACAGTTAATTTGTATGCTTGTTATGCAACTGGTTATTCATTTATTTTTAGCTTTTAATTGCAACTGCAACGTTTTATAAATCTGCACTGGTTTTATAACTATACTCATTAAAATAAAAGCAAATGGGGTATGATAGACTATGCTAATGAAAAGTAATGAAGAAATGTATAGTTGCTGGCATGGATATAAAATTTTTTTTTATAAATTTCGTGGAATTTCGAATTATTTCCAAATTTTTTCCAGGCGATAGAAATTTTTAAAGAATTATTAAGAATTTTGAAATAGCGGAGTACGAATTATCACGACTCGTTGGTAGTAGAATTATATATAAAAGTATTGATTGTGGAGTCACAATAATTCGTGATGCCAGGGGGATCACATTTTTTATGAATTTCGTGGAATTTTGAATTATTTCCAAATTTTTTTAAAGTGATAGAAATTTTTGGGAATTTTTAAGAATTTTTAAATAGCGGAGTACGAATTATCACGACTCGTTGGTAGTAGAATTATATATAAAAGTATTAATTGTGGAGTCACAATAATTCGTAATGCCAGGGGAATCACATTTTTTATAAATTACAAGGAAATTCGAATTATTTGCGAAATTTTTTCAAGAGGACAGAAATTTTTACAAATTATTCAGAATTTCGATATAGCGGAGTACGATAATTTATCGCGACTTGTTTGTACTAAAATTATATATAAAAGTGTTGATTATTTCCCGTTTCATTACATTTATTATGAATTACGAGGAATTTCAAATTATTTCTCAATTTTTTCAAGGAAATATTTTCAAGTAATTTTTACAAACTTTGCGAACTTTGAGAATTTCAACATTGCGAAGTACAAATTATTGCGATTTGTCTGTAATAAAATTATATATAAAAGTGTTGATTATGCGCTCTCAATGCAAACTACAGAGTATCTCATAGTCGATACACATTTTTTTTTCTACACGCTTAAACAAATGTTGTGCTGTGGTCGAGTAAATTTGATGAAGCGCAGATAATAACTGTAATACACAAAAGTTTTACGCAAAAGTAAATATATTTGATTAGTTGAAATTAGCAGACAAAATGCAAATATATAAATATTAAAAATAATACAAGTGACTAAAATATTGCTAATAATACTAACTATTTATTATAATATTTGTTACATGCATAATAACAAATCTTTAAAACTATGGCATAAATATTACTAAAATTGCAGCTAATATTAGAGATTTATATATAATATGTAGTATGTATTTATGTATGTGTTACTCTTATTGCCTTGTGCATGAATTTTAGCATATATTATATTAACTTGCTGTTTTCCTGACTAATCTATATTAAATTTTATATATGCACAGGATCAAGAAGGTCGCAAAGTAATACCTGAGGAAACTGAATTAAATTCATCAAAAACAACAGTTGCAGGTTGTTTAGAGGAAGTTGCTCCAACAGCAACAACAACAATAGCAGAAACACCAGCAACAACAACAACTACAGTACCGAATATAGTATCACAAGCGAATGGCAATGGGAAAGGATTGCAGGATGATGACAATTGATTAGCACATTTGGGGGCGGCGCATGTTTATGGGGCGTATGAGTGATATTACTACAATAAACCAAAATGCAAATTATACAAGAAGCAACAAAGAACAAAAAAAAAAAAAAACAACAAATTTAAATTCAATTAGCAAAAATAAATGAATAATGAAAATAATGTTACATTACATTGTCTCATTGTGTATTATGATGCAATATAAACTCTTCTACTACTACTACTACTTTATATAAATATATATATATAAATATATTATTGTTAAATTGTACATGTGTCTGTGTGTGTTACGCGTATGTTATATAAATTATGCAAAAAATAAATTACAAAAATCAAAAAAAAAAAAAATAATAATAAAAAGCTTTGTTGAAATTAGTAGAAATACAATTAAATCTCATTTTGGAAATTAATTATAAAACTGAGTTAAAAAGTCAATAATTTGTATTTTTGCATTGAAACAATTTTTGTTTTTATTTGCCATTTGCTTAAATTAAATTTTTGTTAATAATCAACAGAAAGTTTTGCTCAAAAAACGAGTTTAATTTATTTATTTTTATTTTTCCTTTGTGTATTTGCTAAATTTTATTTTAAAATTGTTTTTTTATTTTTATTTAATTTCAGATTTATTTTTATTATTATTTTTTTTCGTTCCTTAGGCTAAAGCTGGCTCAGGTTAAATTTATGTATCATTTTTATTTTTTAATTATTTTTTTTTGTCCACAACTTATTCATCATAATTACTTAGCATAGCAGTTAAATTACAAACTCATTTGCATTATGCATTCATATTTTCATTATTAATATAAATACTGTCAAGCTTTGTTTGAGTGTTTTATTTTTTTTCATTTATTTTAATAATTATTTTTTCTTCTGTTTATTTTTTTTGATTGCGCAAAAAGTTAATGATTCGTTATTTGTTTTGTATGCATTTTAACTCATTTATTTTTGAACTTCTCTCATTACAATTCGATCAATATTTGCACAAACACACACACACACACACACACACACACAATATGCCAAATATATAAGTTTATTATGCAAAGAATATTTTAATAATTACATTTGACCAGAAAACAAATGAAAAAAAAAAAAAATTTTGTGCGATTAATACTTTGCGGCGTGTTTTAATTTATGCTAATTAATTTTCAATAACAGCTTATGCGAGTACATCAATGAATGAAAAATATACATATATAATTTTCTCACTTCAATATCCCCTCTCTATCTCTCTCTCTACCTCTTTGTCTCTCTTAGTATATAAATTAAATTAGCAACAATAATCTCTGATATTTTAGTCGAATTGAATTTGTTACATTTTCCTTTGTGTTAGTTTTGCAAAATCGAATCAATTTATCTTTGCGGTAAAATTAATTAAAATTTATTTTCTACACAAAATTCAAACAAATTTACTAAATTGCATTGTTTAGCTAAGCTTGTAATTGTTATTTTATATTAAAGCCGCACAAAGCCAAATGCCAAAAAAAAAAATAAAATTAAAATTAAAATAAATAAATATTCTATGCTCAAAAATTTGAATGTGGTAATTTTGCATATATATGCAGAAAAAAAAAATATACATAAAATTATATAATTTAAAATTTAAATAAAATTAGCTACTTAAATAATTTTTTGAAATATACAAAATTAAAATTTATAAATACAAGTAAAAAATGTAAATTTTAAGTATATTTTGGAGATAAGTTTACTTTAGTGTTTTAACTGCTTTATAAGTTGTATAAACTATAGTTGCCACAGATTAAATTTAATCATGTAAAATAAGCCCATTATGCACACACAGCTCAGCTGCCGGCTGGCATTTACATAATTTGAAATCATATTTGCTGTTAAAACCCAAACATTATGGCTATAATATAACCACACTTACACCATCAATATGCTGTCGTATATGTGTGTGTGTGTGTATGTGTGTGTTGGCCTAGCACAAATAAAGTTGATTACACAAGATGTTAAGCTTATTAACTATGCCATATTTATTTATGTATATTGTAAATATATATATATATTTTATATAGACGATAATAATCATACATATAATATACGTAAGTTTATTTTAATGCTGCTGCTACTGCTGCTCTGTGTGTCTGTATTTTTTTTTCATTTATTATTATTAATATTTCTAAATGTCAATATTTGAAATATTGCACGAGAATGCTACATCAAAATTATTAGCCATTAATAATATTATTAATATTATTTCCATTATTATTATTATTATTATTTTTATTATTTTTATTATTTTAATTATTTTTCATAATAATTTTTTTTTTTTTTTTTCTTTTAGCCATTACACATTATGCCTTACGAAGTAGTACACATTATTCATTTGAAACGTGCTCGCACGTAAATTTAACTAACCAACCAACATCTTTAGCTGCCGCTCCCGTTCCCGTTCCCGCTGCGACTCTACCACCACTAGCACTTCCAGTTCCAGTTCCAATTTCAGTTTCATTTTGATTAGCAACCTTTGTTATAGCTGCTATGCCAAATACATCTCACTGTATTAACGGTGAATGTTGCGTATTATCACTGAAATCAACGGTATAATACATATCATTCTCCAAATTCATGGCCAAATGTCGCTGAAACGGTCGCTCATGCAATTGACCGCCCAACGTTGTTTGTGTCTGTGGGCTGCTATTATTGCCAGCAGCATTAGTTCCAACACCAGTTCCAATATTCGGTTTCGATGCCAAGTGACGTGTCGCATTGCTGCTGCCAACAGCTGTTGTTGTTGTTGTTGTTGTAGTTGTTGAGCTGCCAGCATCACGCTGTAAGGCAGCTGTAGAGCCAGTTGCAGCTGCTGCATTAAGACCTTTACCACTTAGCCAATGTTTATTTAGTTTGCCTTGCATCTTGGGTCGTCGACTGAAACCCAAAATGGGTATAAACGAAGTGGAACGTGTTGAGAACTTTCGGTATGTTTGATTCACCTTGCAATGGCAAATGGTGACCTAGTTGGCAGAGAAATTCAAAAAGAGAAAAGAAGAAGAATAAAGAGAGAAATAAAAACAGAAGCCAAAATGTTGATTAGTTTATGTTTTGCCAAAAAAAACTGTATAATTTATAGTCAAAAGGTATAAGAAATACGTATATAAATATTTGCTTGCATTTACGTTTTGCATTTGAAATGTTAGCAATAATAAAATAAAATCTAAAAGTTCATTACATTTAATGACACCCAAAGGTCTACTAAATATATTTTCCTTAATAAATCTAGCAAAAGTTTCTATAGTTCTCTCTCTCTCTCTCTCCCATTCTATATAGTTTTATGGCATAGTTTAGTTGCCGTTAGGTGCATTAACTTTAAACTATTTATGTTTAACATTAAAGCTTTATATAGTCTCTCTCTCTTTCTTGCTATCTCTATCTCTATCTCTATCTCTATCTCTATCTCTATCTCTATCTCTATCTCTATCTCTATCTCTATCTCTATCTCTATCTCTATCTCTATCTCTATCTCTATCTCTATCTCTATCTCTATCTCTATCTCTATCTCTATCTCTATCTCTATCTCTATCTCTATCTCTATCTCTATCTCTATCTCTATCTCTATCTCTATCTCTATCTCTATCTCTATCTCTATCTCTATCTCTATCTCTATCTCTATCTCTATCTCTATCTCTATCTCTATCTCTATCTCTATCTCTATCTCTATCTCTATCTCTATCTCTATCTCTATCTCTATCTCTATCTCTATCTCTATCTCTATCTCTATCTCTATCTCTATCTCTATCTCTATCTCTATCTCTATCTCTATCTCTATCTCTATCTCTATCTCTATCTCTATCTCTATCTCTATCTCTATCTCTATCTCTATCTCTATCTCAATCTCAATCTCAATCTCAATCTCAATCTCAATCTCAATCTCAATCTCAATCTCAATCTCAATCTCAATCTCAATCTCTATCTCTATCTCTATCTCTATCTCTATCTCTATCTCTATCTCTATCTCTATCTCTATCTCTATCTCTATCTCTATCTCTATCTCTATCTCTATCTCTATCTCTATCTCTATCTCTATCTCTATCTCTATCTCTAACTCTAACTCTATCTCTATCTCTATCTCTATCTCTATCTCTATCTCTATCTCTATCTCTATCTCTATCTCTATCTCTATCTCTATCTCTATCTCTATCTCTATCTCTATCTTTATCTCTATCTCTATCTCTATGTCTATCTCTTTCTATCTATATTACTTATGTCAAAACAAAACTGTAGAAAAATAGATTTTGTTTTTTTTTTTCATTGGCTGCAAAAAACTTTACATATTTTGTTAACTTCTTAAGCGATTTTAAACTTTTTACAGATTTTCTGTGCATAAATTTTCATATTCTCTTTTTTTTTTTTTTTCTGTTGCTGCTCGATTGAGCTTCAGTTAACAAAGTCATGTTTCATGTTCAAGTCAAGTCCATAACTTAAAATATGTATATGAATATGCAATGTGCTGTTACTTGCGCGAGAAGTAAAAAAAAAAAAAACGAAAACCGCAAAGTACAATTTCCCTTGTGTTGGTCAACCCTTGTGTGTGTGTGTCTGTGTGTGTGGCGGCATTTACTCTTTTGATATACATAAAGGGCAAATGTAAATTATACACATATACAAGTAACTGTCAGTGTGCATGTTGAGAAAAAAAAAATAAAAACTTACCACAATGGCAACGATGAAAATGGCGGCAGCCAGCACACCAGCCGCAAAATATGCATTATGCAATTCAATGGGACTCTTAAGCACAACCGATGAACCAAAAGTTTTGTCATTAAAATTTCTGGCGTTCACATCGTCGACAATAAATTCACTCGAGCTGACGACAGTCTCAACCACAAACTCATCTGCAACTCCATGCAATATCATTAGATAGAGCGAGATAGCATAATAGTCAGACAGCAAGACAGACACGCACACATAGTCGTACATAGAAAATGGTTAAAGAAAATGAATGTAAATGGTTAGTTACGCTTTTAGCCAAAAAGTCTTGCTCCCTTAAGGGCAACTCTTCTACTCTCTCTCTCTCTCTCTTAGTCTCTCAGTCTCTTCTTCTCGCATTGCTAGCAAGCGAAGTTAATGAGCTACGGCAAAGCTTGTAGCTGATTTTGCTTGCCTTTTGCTTTTGGACTTTTGGCTTTAGCTTTGACTTTGACTTTTTTTGCGTTTTGCAGTTTAGTTCGTTTCGTTTAACACTTACCTTCGCACATTGTACCCGTAAAGCCGGGACGGCAGGCACAGTAGAAACTTTCCCCGCTGGACCAACAAGTGCCGCCATGAGTGCACGGATTCACGCTGCATTGCTGAAAATACTGTGAAAGTTATCGCATTGGTTTCTCTCTCTCTCTTACACACACACACTCTCTCTTTGTCTTTATCTTGCTTGCTTGTTTGCTGTATGTTAAGATACACGTATTTGCGCTATACTAACTAACAATTACTTTGGGGCTTTGTGTATGTCTATGTGTGTGTGTGTGTGTGTGTGTGTGTGTGTGTCTGGCATGTTAAATATTAACGCTCGCATAATGGTTACGCTATAGTAAAATGTAATTAATTTGACGCTGCACAGTGGCACAAAAATTAAACAAAAGCATTTTTAAATAATTCAAATTTTCACAGTGTTTAAAATATGCTATGAAAAATATCATAAAAAATATCTTTTTATATATATCAAAAATAATTTTTTTTTACTATATTTTTTTTTACTGCTTGTTACCACAGTGCAGCGCTGAGAATTACCGCAACAGCGGCAACGTCTCATCAGCAGCGTCCAACCAGAAACAGACAAGAGCAGACAAAACGACAAAACGACAACCGACAGTTTGTTACCGCAGTCTCTGTGCTGCAAGACAGGCCTGCTAACCACCATCATCTCTCTCTCTCTCTCTCTCTCTCACTCTCTCTCACTCTCTATCTGTCTCTTGCTCTTGCTCTTTGTCTTCTTGTTAACTTCATTTCACTGTGCTGTTCGTGACGCTGTTACTGAGGCAAGGCTCAGGCTGAAAAGACTTCTATGCTACTGCTGATGCTGCTATTGCTGCTGCCATTGCTGATGCGGCTACTGCTACTGCTACTGCTGCTGCTAGTAGCTACTGGCACTGCTACTGCCTTCATTCGTTGTTAAGCCACGTGTCCATCATCATGCAAAAGCTTTAATTATGAGACTTTGACGCTTAATTTATGTACATTTTGTTAAGTTTTATTTTAACACTGGAAATTATCAAGTCATTGAGCGTTTATTAAATAGCTACAAAAGTAGATTTATAGTTAGTTCATGATAATCATTATGGCCATTATTATAGCATAGGCGTGGCAACATTGTCTTCAACTTCTAGCTCAGTCTTTATTTATGATACTACAAGTTTTTCCTACATTTTTTTCATTCACAAAGTTTTTTTTGCGCTAATTAGTTGAAGTAGCAAAAGTTAAGGTTAAGGTAAGATTAATATTGAGCGCAGGCGAGAATAGTACAGATATTATAATTATAGTTCAAGCAGCAAAACTGTACAATGCTTTCACTTTTACTTTCGTAATTATTTGTGAATGATTTTGCAAGTTTATCGATAACAGCAGTTGCTCTGAGAACATTCAATTCTTATACACATGGCAAAAGTGCAAAAGCAAAAAGAAATATTTAGCCAAGAAGAAGAAATAACTTTCAATTGAAAATTCACTTTAGATTTGTTGCGATATTGTAACGCCAAAATGTGCACAATTTAGCTTTTTAGCTTATCAATGTGAATTTATCTTATTTTGCTAAAAAAAAAAAAAAAACAAGTATGAAAGTTATAGTCGAGTGTGCTCGACTATATAATACTCGGTGCCCAAAGTTATATTATATATATATTTATATTGATCGTGCTGCGCACTCGCCAATTTTAAGTTAATATAAAAAAAAAAATTTAAAAAAAAAATTAAAAAAAAAAAAATCGTCTCGGGAATCGTACCGCGGACCTCATGCACGCGAGTTCAACCCTCTAACCACTGAGCCACGCTCTTCACAAGTGTGAGAAACACTGAGTAAATGTTGCCGTCTTATGGGGTGAGAACAGCAAGCAAGCGTACGCCTCTCAACTTTTGAAATTTGAAATGTGTATAACTTCCATGTTTATTATCCGATCTGTACCAAATTTGTAAACAACGTCCAGATAAACATATTCTAACTTTGTACCAAAATTCAGTGCTGTAGCTTGACTGGGTGTGGGTGAAGTGGTGTGTTCAAAATGGTTTTCATCGATTTGTGGAGGCGGAGGGGGGCGTGGCAAAAATCCAAAATAAACTTGATCTGCCTGCAAACACTACAAACACTATCTCTATCTCTTATAGTCTCCGAGATCTGTGTGTTCATACGGACGTACAGACGGACAGATGGACAGACGGTCAGACGAACAGACGGACATGCTCCAATCGACTCGGCTGTTGATCCTGAGTCAGAATATATATACTTTATGGGGTCGGCCACGCCTCCTTATGGGTGTTACATACATTTGCTCTTGTCACTAACCCAATATACTCTTGGTACCCAAAGGGCACCGAGTATAAAAACACACAAAACAAAACCAAAAGCCGTAAATCAGCTTAAAGTGTACAGCAAAAAAAATATAAAAAAAAAAAAAGAAATTTCGAATTTTACAATTACAAAATCGCATTGAAGTCATGAAAAAATAAATACATTGCCATTTGCTGCTGTGTAAGATATATGCGACATATAGACAATATATATATATATATTTTAGATATATGCTGCCTGTATCTGTAGCTACATTTGTATGTGAAAGTTATCTCTGTTTGCATGCCAACAAAATTTTCTCTTGTTTTTTTTTTTTGAGCCTTTTTTTTTTGTTATGCAATTTGTGCGCCTGCTGCACGTACAGACGAGTACTCAGATGATACCGTTAGACTTATACACTATCTAGTAGCAGAATGTTGTAATACTTATAGCATGCACTGTAGCATGTAAGAGAAACTTACTAGCTGCCATAGCAGCAGACGACGACAAGTCGGTGAGTACAAGCACAGAGCACAGAGCACGGAAAGGTGAACAACAAATTGAGAGTGTGGAGAGTGCATAAATCATGACTTACCGTTCGTGGCATTTGATTACAATCCGGTCCATTGCGACCTCCTGGGCATTCGCAACTGAAATCATTTCCATGATCAATACAGCGATGTCCTTCGGGGCATGGCTTATTGGCGCAGAAATCAACCTAGAATGCAAAAACAAAAAAATAACATGAAACCAATAGCCAAAAACCGAAACTCACACAAGGCACAACATAAAAATCAAAGCATATTGCAAAAAACGAAAAAAAAAAAAAAAACTCAACTCCTGACTTCATTAGATATTCAAAAATTTATTTGCTACACATATTCTTACTTCTCTGAAAGCTGCCGCGTATGTTTATGTATGCCAATGTATGCATATGTGTGTGTGTGTGGAGTGTTTTGCGGCGCAGGCAAGTTTCGGACCAGACTAAATTCAATCAATATGCAGGCATTTTATTTGACTTGACAATGTATGTTGTATAGTGTAGTGTACAACTCTAAGATACTCTAACTTTTGGCATAGATAAAATTCAAGAAAATAAAAATTAAAACAGCAAAAAAAAAGAAATTAATTTTATCTTCGCTTAGTTTTAGCTTATGCTTAAAATAAAAAAAAAAAAATATTTATTAAATTTTTTTTTTATAAATTTCTTTGTATATTCAGCTTATTCTTTTTTATATAGTGTATATATATTTATATGTTAATTATGTTTGAATTGCCGTCTGTCAACTGATTTGTTCTACTGTCTGCATCCCTCGCTCTCTTGCTCTCTCTCTCTTTCTATTTTGGCTACTCACCTTTATTTGGCAACGTGTGCCTGTATATCCTTTGGTACAGCGACACTCAAAGCTGCCAATGTGATCGATGCATTCGCCGGCATTTTGACATGGATTCGATTCGCATTCATTATACTCAAAGTTGCACAGTTCACCAGCGAAACCTGCAAGAATAGAAAAAATGAGATTTTCCATAGCATTGAAAACTTTGAAAATTCGTATTTCGTGGGTAATGTAAATGTGCAAAATAAATGAAATGGAAATTTTCATGCCACACAGAACGAGCCAGTTGTGGCGACACTTCTACTAGAAACATTGAGAAACGTTAAGAGAATGAGATTGTAAGTGTGAGTGTCAGTGTCAGTGCGGCAAAGAGTGTGAGAGGAGATAAAAATGTGGTAGGAGACTTGTAGCTGTCTTTTACTTTTGGTAGATTTTCCATACATTTCCATTTCCATTTCCCTTTTCATGTTTCTTTATGTATTTTACTTCTTTTTTTTTTGCATTATGTTAGTGTGAGATTTATGCAAATTGTGTTTGTGCCAAATGAAATAATTTATGAGCCAGAATGCAGATTTCATTGCTACATTTCGATGAAATTCTTAGATGCGCATATTCAAATTGACATTGATTAACACATTTCACTATATCTCATTCATTATTGAAAATATATTAATATATCATTATCATCAGCTAAATGAAAAACTTAGATTCACAATAATTTAGTTCTTACCTGGTTGACAGAAGCAACGGAAGCCATCTTCTTGATTTACACAGATGCCATGTAGACAGGGTGAAGATTCACATTCATTGAGACTATGCTGACAGAGTGGACCAGTAAATTCCGAGGTGCAATCGCAGCTGCAATGTGTTTAGTATTTATCAATATTTTTTTTATTTTATTATAATTAATTTTACAATTTAATTGAATTTATAACTTTGTCAAAGCATGCGACAGCATTATGTATTTTATTTTTTTTTTTAATAAATTTTACAATTTAATTCAATTTATATTCTCATCGAACTTTAAATTGAATTCAATTTACAAGTTTTGTCAAATGAATTATTTCACTTTTCACTTCACTTTTCTTCTTGTTGTTTTTGTTGTTGATTGAACTTTCTTTTTTTTATTTCTTTCGTTAAGCTCTTTGAGTACTTTAAAGAGCAATTTTATTGCTTTACTTACTGAAAATGCGTTGAGTTGCCAACACAAGTGCCGCCATTCATGCATTCAGCTGGATTGCAAGGATCCGATTCATATTGACAATTTTTACCAGCATAGCCTGTAACATGTAGCATGGCATATAATGAAGAAAGGTAAAACAAAAGAGATTAGCTCAACGGTCAATTTTAATGAGTAGGCGTTGGGCGTAATGTATTGTGCGTTTTTGGGCGTTAATGTACATACCATAACGCCCATTGCTAATGACCTTACCATATGGACAAAGGCATTGATATGAGTTACCCTCATGACCCTGCGAAAGGTCTACACAGATGCCATTATTGGTGCATGGACTGGGATTACAAGCATCGATCTCCTCACAATGTGGTCCAGCAAAACCGCTGCAACATTGGCACTCATACTCCTCCATTGCCGCATCTGAGTAGCATACACCCTTGCCTGAGCAATCGGCATTCTCACCACAATTGTCGGTTTTAGTGGTCACCTTTAGGCGCACACATTGCGCACCCCACAGCTCGGATACCACTGTGCGGAAAAAGCGAAAAGAAAAAATGAAACGAAACGAGAGAAAGAATAAAAAAAAAAGGGTTGTGAAATTAATTAAACTCGGCCTAGACAAAAATTGACCCCAAGGGAGTAGGAATAAAAAAAAAAATTAATCAACAAATTATGCTTATAGTCGAAGTGTAGTTACTCTTAGTTAAAGTTTAACATTTTTTCTGATTTTTTAATAATCGAAAATATTATTAAATTTTATTAAGTCAATGTGGCAATAGTTAAAAATAAATTCGCATAAATATTTTATAGCATACTTTTGCGAGCAATGTGAAAAATCAATTTCTTTTGGCTTACTCATTTCATATGGCTCGTTGGTCTAGGGGTATGATTTCCGCTTAGGGTGCGGGAGGTCCCGGGTTCAAATCCCGGACGAGCCCAATGTCAAAAAAAATTTTTTTTTTAAATTTTATTTAATTTCTAATGACAAAAAAATGATTTTTTAATAAAGATTTATTTTTGCAATTTTTTTTTTTTGTAAATTTTATGTAATTATTAATGCCAAATAAAAAAGATTTATAAATAAAGATTTATTTTTACTACCAAAAATTATTAGCAATAAACTTCACATGAAATTAATTTTGCTTAATATTTATAAGATTTATGAATACTTGTGGTTTGCTTAAGTTTTTTTTGTTTTTTTGTTGTTGCTTTTAGCGTTTGTTGTTATGCTGTGGCAAACCGCAGCAATTTCAAGTATGCTGAAATATGTGACATAAGAGACATAAGAGTATATAATACTTACCAATTAACAAGTTAACCCCCTCTGTGAGATCCTTATCATATAACGTAACCAGTTTCCTGCCATCGACCACCAGTGGTGTAATATCCAGTAGAACGCCTTCAGTTACATCGCAATGTTCATGGCCAGAGCGTGTTACCTGATAGACCTGTGCGGCATGTGCGGCGCTTTGCCTGTACAGTATATTATAATAATGCCACGTATACAAAAAGGAGTGCGAAGAGTTAGAAATATATAGAAAGAGAAAGAGAAAGAAAAAGAAAGAAGAGAATGTAATAGAGTATAGAGAAAATAAGAGAGAGAGAGATAGATAACAGCGCATGAAACTTGCAGCTCAACGGGCATCCAATGCCAACGCAAACGCCAACGCTAACATCATATTCCTTAGGTTAGAAATATGACAGCGCGTTGAGGCGGCCGCGTTCATTTGGGCTTGTCGCTCATCGTTCACTGTCTATACTCTATGTATGTGTGGTTGTGTGTGTGTGTACTGTGTGTGTACAGTGTGTGTACAGTGTGTACTTAATTAATTAAAATTTATTTATAAGCATTGCTTTAGCTCCACTCTGTTGTGCGGAAATTAAATAACGCACAACGGAAATTAAATTAGCTCTGGCAACAACTACTATGAGATAGCACTATGTATATATGTATATCGCATTACATGCCAACTTTCAGATAGGCCTGTTTCTATGGGCCTATCGCAAAAGCAGCTACCAACCAAACACTTAATTAACAATATAAAATGTTCATGATTTTCATGAAAATTCATTTACTCATTAATTGTGAAAATAAATGTACAATGAAGCATGAATTGTACTTTAATGCAAAATGCCATAAATAATAAATAATATATAATGCTAATTGTTTTGCTTTAATTTTATTTTGTTATTGTTGTTCTTCTTCATTTTGTTTTTTGTTATCAGTTTTTTTTTTTTTTTTTTTTGTTAAACTTGTTTTTAGCGTTAGGCATTTAAGGGCTTGCACCGCATAAAGTTAACAAACTGTAAAAAAAAAAAACTTTTGCACCTTTTGACACTCTTCGCACAGACAACTTGACTATGGTCACACGCTCATGCACTGCCATACACTCACACATGCTCAAACTTACACTTCTACTTGCTCACTCACACATACATACATTCGCATACTTGCAGACTCTGTCGAATACGCATTCAACATACATATATAAAAAAAAAAAATAAATAAACTTTGCCATTTTTCAACAGAAAGAGAAACGACTAGCTACACAGCAAAAAATAAGTTTTGCTAAGTACAAGCTGATCAGCTAGAAAATATCCTAGAAAATAATTAAATTTTTTTTTGATAATTTAATTTTTTTTTTTAATAATTTAATTTTTTTTTAATAATTTAATTTTTTTTTTAATAATTTAATTTTTTTTTTAATAATTTATTTTTTTTTTTAATAATTTAATTTTTTTTTTAATAATTTAATTTTATTTTTTTAATAATTTAATTTTTTTTTAATAATTTATTTTTTTTTTAAATAATTATATTCATATAATATTTTATATATTATAATATTTTGTAAAGTTTTTTTTTTATTGTTTTTTATGTTCCTAAAGTTAATTTAATAAATGTTTTTTTTTATATAATAAACATGATGTGCTAAGCTACCCTTTTGCATTGACTTATATTTGTGAGGGTATTGCACAGGACAGACGAAGCTTTCAAAAGTGGAACCTTAAAACTTTTCACTTCCAGCGCTTTGCAATCTATTTGCTACCCACTTGCTTTGCTTCACATTATTATTTGTTACTCCGCATTTGTTAGCTGTACCTACATACAACTGCCGCTGCGTTACATTTTCCCCACCTACTACTACACACACACACATACACACATATATTAAATCGATAATAAAAACTTTTTTGACATCTCATTTTCATAGTTGGCAACTTTTTCACAACTCACACCAAATTTCTATGCCATGTTATTTCTCTTACTGTCTGTTTCACTCTCTCTATCTCTCTCTCTCTCTCCCTCTTTCTCTCGCGCTCTATTTTGCCTTCATTTTGCTGCCCTCGCTTTTTTGCTACACTTTCCATTTCTACTGTTGCACGTTAACCCAATTGTTTGTGGTTTTATTAACAGACGGTCTAAGGTAAGGGAATTTTTCCACTGCTTCTTCATCTTTTTGCCTTCCTCTTTTTGCAATGATGATGAAGGGCTGTGGGCAGGTCAGCATTTAGCCCCTAAAGCAACACGAATTGAACTTATGCTCCGCATTTCATTTTTTTTTTTTTGCTGCCCTCAGGCTAATTTTTGTGCGCACATCGCACAAAGAAACGGAAACAGAGCTGAAATTGTGGCTATCTTTGCAAAGTCTTTTGATGTTTTGCAATGAATTTTCATTTTCATAACTGATAAATATAGAAATGTGCAATGCTTGGCAATTTTTTATACACTTTCATGCTAAGACTTTTTTTCTATATTAGAGTATTGAAGGGTTATATATATATATATAATCTGTAGCATAGAAAACTTTTAAGTGATGTTGCTTTTTTATCAAAGAAAACAAATTTTTTTTTAATTTTTTTTTAATTTTTTTAAATTTTATTTATAGCAGAGTATTAAAGCGTCAATGACCTGCGACAAGTTTTCTCATTTATATAGAGTAAATAATTTTTTTTATATACATATTTTCGCATATTATATAATATTTTCTTATAAGCGTGTTGTGCCAACAAAGATAAGAGTCGCTGCAATAGACACTAAGAGTGTGAGAGAGAGAGAGAGAGAGATAGTATGAGAGTGAGAGAAACTGGCAAAGAAACGTGATAATTGCCACGGCCTTTTAACAGCAAAGGGTCAGCAGCTGAGTCTTTTTGCTTTTCACTACATGCAGAACTCTTGATACACGTTCTCTGACCTCTGTAGCATCAGCAACAACAAAATGACTAATGGTCACTGTGGCAATGTGGTAGAAGATAGAAAGAATAAAAAAAAAAAAAGAAAGAGCTGGATTCGCATTAATATGCGCAGTTTGTAAGGGATTTTCGAGCATTCAAAAAAAAAAAAAAAATTAAAGTAAACAAAAAAATAGAAGAGAAAAAAATATAGAAATGCGAAATGGAAAATGTGGGCAAAGAAAAAAAAAAAGCAAAATATGCGAAATATACTGTCTAAAAGCAAAACATGAAGAAAACTAGAGCGAGGGGAGAGTTGGGGCATAGAAAAAAAAAAAAAAAAACAAAACAAAAGCGACAGCAAGCGAGTGAGAGAGAGAAAGAGAGAGGAGAGAGAAGAGAGAGAAAAAAAAAACAATTTAATAAACTGTAAAAAGGGCATGATAATGGTGGAACGTGTCTGACTGCCTGAAATAGCGACCTGTGGGACTAAAGAGACAACAGATACATATAGAGTGTAGAAGTAGAAGAAAGAGAGTGAGAGAGTGAGAAAGAGAGAGAGAGAGTGAGAGAGAGGAGGCTGAGGTCAATTGGGTGCACCAGTCAACTAAACGTTGTATAGTGTGCTTGCTTGCTTTTGCTTGTGCTTGTGCTTGCTTTCCCTTGGTGCAAACGTGCTGAAGTAAAATCAATAAAATCCCCTAATGGATGTTATTATATAATAAGCTAAAGAACAATTTCGTCTCAGCATGCATTAAAGCACAATTCAATGTAAAAGTACAAACAACAAAAAAAAACAAAAAAAAACACAAGTAAATAAATAATAAAGACTATAGTCTCATAAGTTGTATAAGCGAAAGCTGCTTTAAAGCAAAGTTTTAGCTGTGTCCATGCACAATCAAAGAGCTCAGCATAGACACCTGCTGGCGCATTAACTACACGCTCAACACACACACACAGAGAGAGAGAGAGAGAGAGAGAGAGAGATTATTATAACAACAGTCAGAGAACATAGTCGTAACAAAACAAAACAAACACGCAACATACATCCAACATTATTGGTTGGTTTATTACGAGTGTGCAAGAGATGAGATTATGATGCTGACGATGCTGATGATACATAATGACAGTTTGCCTCGCGGCTAAGACAGTTACTTTGATAAACTATAACACACAGACACAGGCAGAGGCACAGGCAAAGACAGACATATATGCGTTTTATATACTGCTAGTAACAAACATCTGTTCAGCTGCCACACAGCGCTTATATATAGTCTATCACTCTCTCTCTCGCTTTTCTTTTCTTTTTTCTGCTGACTTGCAACATTTCAAAATTGCCTGCAGTTGTCACTTGCTACTGCTGCTATTGCTACTGTTGCGAAAATGAGAATTTTTATTAATATTTGTGTAGACGAAATGCACTTGATAAGCAAGCATTGAATAGTTGTATAGTCTTAGAGTCTTACAGTTAATAAACATATAGTTATTATAGCCAAGTCGTAATAGTTATTATATATACGAGGGGTATTCAAAAAGTATGTTTCCCTGTTTTGGGGGAAAATAAAAAAAAAGTTTTAGGCAGTAAAAATAAATTTATTTTATTCTTTGACTCTTAAACTATTTTTCTACATAGTCTCCTTGGACTACAATACAATTCCGCTCTTATCGGAAACTATGTTCAGCTAGAGTCCGCTAGGTGGCGTCTGAGAGAAACGCCAGACTAGGGAAACTTACTTTTTGAATACCCCTCGTATATTAGATTTTGCAGTAGTTAAAAAAAAATAATAATAAAATTTAATAACTTACATCATTGTATCATTATCCTTATGTACTGTGCTCAACTTTGCATCATTAATTTCAACAATTAAAATATCGCCAGATTGAATTTCCGCTTCACCCTCCCATGTTAACACATTTGGCACACAATGTTCACTTGGCTTACAATGTTCTGTTGTCTGTAAAGATGAAAAAATAGAAGTATGAGTAAAATTATTTAAATATTTTCAATAGCTAACATAAATTAAGGGTTGATGGACAAAAGCCGCAAATGTTTTTAGGGCCTAACACAAAGTTAACACACAAAGTCCTAAAAGGTTTGTCGGTCCAATTCGACAATTTTTGTGGTTTGTTGGCCACAAAAAGCGCACAGAAACAACAGTAACAACAACAACAACTACAGATGAAAATAGAGCTAAAAAAAAAATAAACTGCAAAAAAAAAAACAGAAAAACAGAAAACGGATAACGGTAAACTGAATTATTAAAGAACTTTTCTAATTTCAGTTTCATGTCGCCATCTAAGCCATTCGCCACTAACCATATATTCACCATACTCCTCATACTCATTCTCATCCTCATCATCTCTCCATCTCTCTCTCTCTCTCTGTTTCGCTCATTCTCTGGAGTCGGAATCCCTTTGGCTATAGCT
>JBAMBR010003340.1:0-7500 GCA_037044475.1 Zaprionus obscuricornis | reverse complement strand
TAGTGGATAGAAGTTGGATAGAGTGGATAAAGTGGATAGAGTAAATAAAATTTGGACAATTGGATAAAAGATGGATAAAGTGGATAAATTGGATAGAAGATGGATTAAGTGGATAGAATAGATAGAATAAGGATATAGTGGATAGAAGATGGATAGAGTGGATAAAGTGGATAGAGTAAATAAAATTTAGACAATTGGATAAAAGATGGATAAAGTGGATAAATTGGATAGAAGACGGATAGAGTGGATAGAGTAGATAGAATATGGATAGAGTGGATAGAAAATGGATAGAGTGGATAAAAAGGACAGAGTAAATAAAATTTGGAAAATTGGATACAAGATGGATAAAGTGGATAAATTGGATAGAAGATGGATAAATTGAATAGAGTAGGTAGAGTATGGATAGAGTGGGAAAAAAGTGGATAAAGTGGATAGAGTAGATAAATAAGGCAAAGAGTGGATACGGAATGATGGAAATGGATAAAGTGCATAGTGTAGATAGAATATGGAGAGCGTGGATAGAAAATGGATAGAGCGGATAAAGTGGATAGAGATATGGAATGATGGAGATGGATAAAGTGCATAGTGCAGATAGAATGTGTATGGAGTGGATAAAAAATATAGACAGTGGATAGAAAATGGATAAATTTGATAGAGTAGATAGAATTTGGATATAGTTGATAAAATAATGGTAGACTGCAGAGAGTAAATAGAAAGTTGATAGAATAACTATAAACTAGAAGGACTTAATAGAAAGGATATAGTTAATATATAAATAGATAGATAGTATAAGTAGACTGATAGATGGATTTATAATTAGAAAATGAAAAAAAAAATAAATAAATAAAATAACAGAATAATATTTAATGACATTCTTTCATCTTGCATAACAATTAATAAGCTAATTTGTTATTCACCACATGTTACAAGACAACAATAAAAGGAATAAATAAACAACGAAGCCATTTGAAAAAAAAAAAGGATAAACAAGCCGCAAACCAAGAAAAGGACAGTCATTCACTTAAATAAACAGACAACAAGAGAGAGAGAGAGAGAGAGAGAGAGACAAACTGCCAGACAGACAGACAGAGAGACAGAGAGACAAATAGATGGGCAGATGAGTAGACAAGGCAGACAGACTGGCAGGCAGCGAGGCCAGACAAACAGAGGCGCCAAGCCAAGTGCAAAAAAGGAAGAGCGAGTGAGCAAGAGATATATTATATAGGCAAACATTTGACATTCTCAAATGAACCCAAAAATATTTAATCCTTTGATAAGTAATCCCATCCATTCAATCCATTCACTTAGTTCGTCGATACAGTCAGTCAGTCAGTCAGTCAGTCAGCTGGCTGCTTTGCCTATTCATTGAGAGATTATTGATCGGCATTTTATTTGGCTATTTCCGTAACATGTGTGCAAGGAAGCAACCCTAACAAGTTGACCGGAAATACTCAGGGTTGCTAAAGCCTTTGCAACTTTTCCCCCATACTTTTCTATAGAAATAGCTAACAAATACATAGACATACATATATAAAGAAGATATATATATGTATAGTATGTAGTAAAAGGGACAAATAATGGAGTTAGATTTTCTTTATTAAATCACATTTGTTGTTAAATTACTGAAACTAAGTTGACTTTAGCCTACATGGCTCAAACCCAACTGGCCGTTAACCAGCCATGAATTGTTAACTGTAAAACTAAGAGAATCTGCATGCGGCAAGAAATGAAAAATGAAAAGAATGAGAAGCATGATAAGAATGTTTAGCCAAGAGCTAAGAAACATTTCATAGCGTACGTAGAGCAAAACAATTTAAATTCATTTTTGCAAAAATTTATCCCTTTTTGTATGGCATTCGTCTTCAGGCATGAATATCTACAGTTACCTTTAACTATGTAGCATGTTTGCCTTTTACTTTCAAATTGCCTTTTGACTGTCTTCAATGCTGTTTAATTAACATTAACTGTCCAGCTGTCCGTCTCTTGCTTTCACTCTCTCTCTGTCTCTCAGACTCTATTTCTATCTGTTTCTTTCATTCTGCCATTTAATTTGACGGCTTCTTAAGCTTCACTTCATTGTTAATACAACAACAAGAACAGTTGATGCAAAAGAAAAACAAAAACAAAATGAAATTGATTTTCATTTTACCTTTGATCAGCAAATGTTCGCAAGCAAATTTTTGTTTTTCTTCTCGAATTTGTTTTTTTCCCTGTTAGCTGCTTTTCATGAATTTAATTAAATAGCGTCTACAATTTTGTTAACTTTAGCAAAACAACATTAACAATAAAAACAACATACTACAACAGAAAAGGAAGAAAAAAAATATATTATAAAAAAAAATAAAAAATACCCCAAACCTTGCATATAATTTATGCTGACTTTTTTTTGCAGTTTACCTTTTTTTTGCTATGAGGAAAGCATGAGCTGGTTGGGTTTTGGAAATGTGGAAAATCTTTTTGGCAAAAAGAAAAAAAAGGTAAATGAATTACGAAATGCAAAACAATTAAAGAAAACATTCGCATAAGTAGACAAAATTCTCAAGAAAAACAACAACAAGAAAAAAAAAATGAATGGGCAAAAAGTAGATGCAAAAGAATTTAGCTTTCTTTTTTTTATGGTCAAAACTCGTTACAGATTTCTACAGACTTTTTATTGTTGTATATATATATACATATATATATAATATATATACATATATCTATAACTGTAACTGTGACTGTAACTCTGACTGTAACTCTGACTGTGATTTACATTTGTAAGAATTTTATATAAAATGTTAAATATATTTATATATAAATTTCTGTGCTTCATTTCAAATTCCTTACACGACAATTTTGTTGTTGTTGCACTGCAGACAAGGTCTTAGTATTTTCATATGAAAAACTTTGGTGTCTTTGTGTAGATTAAGTAAGCTTAAGACAAAATTTAAACATAAAATCAAACAAACAAATAAAAAGAAATTTTGATAACAAAATAAAAAAAAAAAAATATTAAAATCTATATAAATAAAATCTACATAAAAATCTTAATTTCAACATATTAAAATCTATTTAAATAATTGCATAAAATCATGAACTTAATTTTGCGTATAAAATCTGACTAATTAGACAACTATTAAAAAATACTAGCATAAAAAACAAAAAAAAAAAACAAAAAAAACGCGACGCCATTTAATTTTGCTAAACAAAAGCAGAAAGCAAAGAACTAAGCACTGTCTCAGTCATTCTATCTCTCTCTATTGCTATCGCTTTTGTCTCACTCTCTATTCATACTAATTAGTACTCATTAGTAGTATTATGTAAATACTGCTTGCCGCCTTCAAAATCCCACGCAAACTAATTACTTAGTCTGTTTAGCTAAAATAATCTTTATGTGTGAGAGTGTATGTGTGTGTGTATGTGTGTGTGTGTGAGCAGGTGAAATGTTATTGTAGTTGTGCGTTAGTTTTTTTTTTTTGGTTTTTTGTGCGAGTTTTCAATTGTAGCATTTGATAGAACTTTGTGGCGGCTGCCTGTTGACTTGAACGTTTCAACGTTTCTTTGATAAGAACTTAATAAGGTTTCAATTGTTTTGACAATAAGGAACGAAACGATAGACAAAGCCTTAAAGCTTCGACTATCACTTATACATGGAGTTAAACTTACTCATTCTCTCTCTCACTCTCTCTCTCTCTCTCTTTCTAGTTGTTTGTCTTTGTCTGTAACTTCTACTATATCTTCTATCTCTTTATCTATTTGTCTTCCCGACTGTCTGCCTACATCTATCTCTCTCTCTCCCCCTCTCTATCACTCCCTCTCTCTCTCTCTCTCTTTCTATTTGTCTTCCCGACTGTTTGTCTACCTCTATGTCTCTCTCTCCTCCTCTCTATCACTCCCTCTCTCACTCACTCTCTCTCTCTCTCTTTCTATTTGCCTTCCCGAATGTCTGTCTACCTCTATCTCCCTCTCTCCCCCTCTCTATCACTCCCTCTCTCTCTCTCACTCGCTATCTACTTGTCTTCCTGGCTGTCTGCCTCCAACTCCTACACTCTCTCTCTCTCTCTCTATCAATCTATCTCATCAATTTGTCTATCTCAATCTTTCTCCCTCTCTCTCTCACTCTCTCTCTCTCTCTCTCTCTCTCTTTCACCTTATCACACTTTATTTATTTGTATCTCTGTCTATTTTATTTTCAACATTCACTATGAAACTTACCACAATCGGCAGCAGCAGCTCGTGCGTTTCGTTACCACGCCACAAATGCGAATCCTGCGGCACATTTTGTATCTCACACTCAAGAGAATTGATTTTCTCCTGTAGGCGACTTAAAATACGCGGACGAGCAATTGGCTTTGAGGCCGATTTAGCTAGATTAGCTATAACTATATGCCTTGGCCTTTCCATGTCTGCAATGTTTGTTATTATTGTTGCTGTTGTTGTTGCTGCTGTTGCTGTTGCCGTTGCTGTTGCTGTTGTTGCTGCTGTCCCAGCGGCTGCTGCTGTTGTTATTTTAACTTTGGCAGCCACCACTTCAAGCTTCTCAAGTTGCTGCTGTTTTTGCTGTTGTTGCTGCTGCTGTTGTTGCCGTTGTTTTTGTTTTTGTTGTTGTTGTTGGTCGGCATCAACATCGGCATTTGGTGGCATCAGAGCCTTGAGCAATAATTTAGCGCGCTTAAGCTCCTTTTGGTATTTTATGGGTTTCATAGTTGGTGTTGTTGTTGTTGTTGTTGTTGCTGTTGCCGATGTTGCTGTTGTCATTGTTGTTGCTGTTGCTGTTGCTGCCGCTGTGGCGCCGTCAAAACTTTGCTCTGTGGGCGTCAAAGTCACGCGTTTTGCCGGCAAAGGCGTCATTGTCGAGCTGCCACTGCTGTTGCTGCCATTGCTGCTGCTGCCACTGCTGCTGCTACTGCTGCTGCTGCTACTACTGCTGCTAGTTGCTTCCAACTTTGTGGTTTCGCTTGCTCTAATGATTTGACGTGCCGGCTCTGAACTTTGCCACAACCTTGCAGTTGCCGACACTGGCGTCTCTGATGACTTTATAATGCCGCTGCTGACTTTGCCGCTGCCATCTTCTGCTGCTGCTCCGACTGCTGCTGCTCCAACTGTCACAGTGCCAATTTCTTTCATTAACTTGCGTTTATTATGTAACAACTCGTTGTACAACTCTTTGCTATTGTAGAACTTGGTTGTCGAGAATTCTGGATGTGTAGCAGCAGCCGCTCCCACAGCTCCTGCTGCGGATGATGTTGATGATGCTGCAGCGGCTGCTGCTGCTGCTGCTGCTGCTGTCTCATGACCATCTGTCGCACTGTCTGTATTAAACTTAGTGTTGGCAAAGTCCACATGGGGCATGGCCATAACATCGCTAGCACGATGCTGCATATTAGGAAATTCAAAGCTTTTCTTTACACGTCGATCGATGTAAGTATCGCCAGGTGCGAGACTAGGTAATTTAACAGCAGCAGCAGCAGCAGCACGAGTTGCTGTTTTTACTGTTGTTGTCGCTGCTCTTGCTGTGGCTGTTGCTGCTGTTGTTGTTGTTGCTGCTGCCGTTGTTGTTATTGTTGCTGCTGTTGTTGTTGTCGTGGCTGCGGCTGCGGTTGTGGTTTCATGCGGCTGAAATTTTCGTTCGATTTCCGTTATCAAATCATCTTGTTCGGCCAAAACTTTTCCGGTAAAATCGCTTGCCGTTGGCTTGACACTTGCTGCTGCTGTTGCTGCTGCTGCTGCTGCTGCTGCTGCTGCTGCTGTTGTTGTTGTTCGTGGTCTGTTTGTTGTTGTAGCAGGTGCTGCTGTTGTTGGACTTAACAGCAAGTCAACATCATTTGACATTTGATTTTGACGATATTCATCGCTATTCTCAAGCTGTGTAAATATTGTATGTTCTTCTTCTTCTTCTTCCTTATAACTTGGCATATTGGCACCTTGAAAATCTTCCAATTTCATTGGATATAAATCAACAATATTTAATTTACTTGCTGTTGGCTGTTGTGATAACATTGCACCATAACGTTCACGTTCATCATCATTAAGATCGGCAAGTGTTTCGGCTACTTGATATGAGGCAGCTGCCTGCATTTGTATGTGCAATGGTGAGGCAGATGTTGCATCAATATGCTCCAAAACAATATCACTTTCAAGTTCAACATTTTCTTCCTGTTGCTGTTGTTGTTGCTGCTGTTGCTGCTGTTGATCGTTGAAATTAATGCGATAGAGACGATCAAAAACGCTGCCTAATGATGCTAATGGTGGCACATTCGATGTCATCAGTTTATCCGTCATATCTTCGCTTGTTTCAGTTGCTGCTGCTGCTGATGCTGTTGTTGTTGTTACTTCCGTTGCTGCTGCCAATGTTGTTGTTGCTGTTGCTGTTGCGCGTTTGTTCGCTTCATTTCCGTTAGCAATGCTTGCTGTTGCTGCAGCTGCTGGCATAATTGTTGTTGTTGTGGTGCTGGTCGTGGCTGTTGTGGTGGGCGTGGCTGTTGAAGTCGATGTAGATGTAGAGCTGCTGCTGCTGCTGCTGCTAGAGCTGCTGCTGCTGTAGCTGTCGACATTGCCGTTTTCAGTTGCTACTGACGTCTGTATTTCCGTTAAAGCATTTGCCGCTGTTTCGTTGCGATTCATTTTGCCCTTGGCATGGGCGCTGACCAATATGGGTAGCATGGGGGCGTGGCTGCTATGCAAGTCATTTGTTATGGTTGTTATGGTTTTTGCCGATGTTGCTGCTGCTGCTGCTGCTGTTGTTGTTGTTATTGTTGATGTTGCTGCTGTTGTTATTGCCTCAGCTTGTTGTTTTTGTTGTTGTTGCTGGCCAGCTTTTGCCGTTGTGGCCAGAATTACAAATGTTAAAATGCAGATTTTAGCTATTTTCGTTAGCATTTTGGAAAATATTCTTCCGCCCTTGGCGTCGCTTCTTTTTTTTTTATTTTATATTCAATTTTTATTTTATTTTTTTTTTTGTATTTTTATTTTTATGTGTTTGCGCTACACAGAATTAAGCTGTTGTTATAATAGATGTTATTGTTTGTTATTTCAGCTTTTGTTGCTTTTCTTCTGCTGCTGCTGTTGCGTTTTTTGCTATTTTTCTGGCTTCATGGCCGTAAAACTGAAATATAAAAGCAGAGAAAAAAATAAATTGTAATTTGACAAAAAGTAAAATTGTTTGACAAAGAATGTTTGCAAATATTTCCATAAATGTTTGCAAAATATTGCATAGACAATTTTGCAATTATTTTATAAATATTTTAAATTCATTTATACACTTAAAAATTTTGTTAAATTTATTTTCTTTAAATTTGCAAAAAAAAAAAAAAAAAAATTCAAAAAAATTTTTATAATTATTTTATAAATATTTTAAATTAATTTATTCACATTAAATTTATTATATTTATTTTCTATTAATTTACAAAATAATGAATAGAAATTTTTGATGTTATTTTATAAATATTTTAAATTAATTTATTCACATTAAATTTATTATATTTATTTTCTATTAATTTACAAAATAATGAATAGAAATTT
>JBAMBR010003339.1:0-38161 GCA_037044475.1 Zaprionus obscuricornis | reverse complement strand
ATTCACAAATTTATGCAAATCATTTCATTTCGTTATTTTTTTCCTTTTTAACATATATATGTTTTTTTATTTTTTAATTTTTTTTTTCAAATATTTTTTTTTAATTATAATTTACAAACTTATGCAAATTATATTATTCTTATATTTTTTATTTTATTTTATTTTATATTATTATTTTTTTTATTTTATTTTATATTATTATTTTTTTTATATTATTTTAAATTATATCAAATTTTATTTTAATTTTAAATATTATTTATTTTTTTTTAATATTTTTTTTTTTTCAAGTTTCCTTTTTTTATTATTATCAATTTTCTTTATTTCATTTATAGCTTTCTTTACAAGCTTCTTTAGCAGTTACTTAAATTTTTTCTTTGCGTGTAACAAGACTTTGATTTGTTTGCCTAATGAGATATTTGCTGGCTCGCCCAATACCTTAACGACTCCCGCTCCCAACAAACACACACACACACATATGCAGGCACACACACATAGAGGCAGACACACTTCATCAAAGACGCTGGCAGCAAAACCAATGAATGCTGATTAAAAAAAAAAAAATAAACGGAGAAGAAGAGGGAGAAAAAGAGGAAGGAAAAAAAAAACAGAAAATGTAAAAGAAAAGCAAAGTACAAAATGAAAACTGTCAAACGAAATTGAAATTGACGAAGTGCAACAGAAGCTGAAGCAAAGGGCAACATCAGCAGCAACAGCAACAGCAACAGCAGCAAGTGAAGCTGAAGCTGAAGCAGCAGAAGTTGTTGACTTGAAAAGAGCTGCAGCAGAAATTGAAGTCAATTGATGATTGAGAACTGCGACACAATGTGAATGGTAATAATAGACATACTAACACATACATACATGCACACTCAATCACACACACTCAATCACACACACACATGCACACACACATGTATATAGCGCCATCTTTTTGTGGATGTAACGAAGTGAAATTCCTTTAGAAAATGCCGCCATCAACTTTGTTAGCCGTCTGTCGACTGTGTCAGCTCTTTAATTAGGCGCCATGGCATGGAGTTGTGTCACTGAGGCGAGATGCCACACAAAAGTCGTTTACTGCATGACAGTGTTGGTTAACGTCATGTTCGCGGTTATTGTGGTCTACACACTTTTCTGATGGAAGCCAATGGCATCTTTATAATTAAACAATATGCAACACTTAAAGTATGTTTCCTTTTCTTGTTGTTGTTGTTAGACACTTGCAGTAATTGTGCTTGACAGTGTTGGTAAACGACACTAATTAGCAAAAAAAAAAAAATAAAAAAAAAAATTGTAACAACTTTCTTTGCCAACACTTTCTAATGTAGTTATAGTTATAAATTATTAGTTAATTATCTAATAAACAGTGTTGGTAAATACTTTCCAAGCAGTGTTGGTTAACAAACCAAATTTCATTAAATGTTATAGAAACTTTTCATCATTAATTTGTAGGTGAACTTTGTAGCATTACTTGGCATAAAAAGTAACTTTTATGTAACATCAAGTGTTATAGTGTTGGTAAACACGCTAAATGCCTTTTGAAGAGTGCTTTGAAAAGTTTATTTGATCAAATAGAATCGTAAAAGAGTTAATTGCGTGAACTGTATACAAACTTGTTATAGTGTTGGTAAACAACATAAGTACAGGTCATAACTGTTAATGGCGGCGTACACTATATGCTGCATAAATGTGTGTGTGTGTGTGTGTGTGTGTGTGTGTGTATGGCAGCACTTTTAATAGGCTGTATTACGGAGCATAACAAAAAGTTGGCATAATGTCTGGCCAAAAGTCATAAGGAAAGAAACTCATTGCATTTGATGGTGTTCTAAAATGCGCAATTAGTAGTGTTGCGCAATGCCAATGTAGCCTTTGGCTCAAGGACACGCATAGTGTTTTGTATGCTTGCCACTGACAGACAGACATACAGACTTGCGACCTCAACATCAACATCAACCTCAGCTACAACAATTATAATGTGGCAACAATGGCAACAAAATGCAAGCGCGGCGGCAACAACAACAATTACAACAATGTTGTTGCAATTGTGGCGGCTCATCAACAACAGTGTTGCCAGCCAAGTGCATTCGTGTATTGCCAGCAGCCAAATGGCCAAAACAACAATAACAACAACAACAATAACAAGAACAATGCGCAAGTCTACATTGACCCTGTTGTTATTTTGTTCAGCCTTTTAATACCCTGCATATATTTTGACAAATGTTGGGGTAGATTTATTTTTATGAAAATTTAGCATGGATCGGAATTGAAGATCGTTGCATAGATCTCTGCAACTATAGCAACTAGCGGTATGGAATTTAATGTGTATTTCAAGTGCAGCCTAAGCATATTTCAGTGTCTTGTCTGCCACGCCTTCTACTCCAAAACTTCACCAAAGTCCTTCAACTTTACATTTATATTTAGCTTCGATTGATTTTCCTGCCTTTCTTTCAAATTCTCTAGTTTTACATTTTTTTAATAAGTTTACAGGGTATTTTTTGAAAATTCTCCTACAAATTCTAGGCTTTACATTTTTATATTATTTTCAAAATATTTTTTTTTAGCGTTCATTGCTTGCACTGAAAATTTTCCTAAAAATTCTAGGCTTTACATTTTTATATGATTTTACAGGATATTTTGTTTTAGCGTCCATTGCTTGCACTGAAAATTTTCCTAAAAATTCTAGGCTTTACATTTTTATATGATTTTACAGGATATTTTGTTTTAGCGTCCATTGCTTGCACTGAAAATTTTCCTAAAAATTCTAGGCTTTACATTTTTATATGATTTTACAGGATATTTTTTTAGCTTCCATTGCTTGCACTGAAAATTTTCCTAAAAATTCTAGGCTTTACATTTTTATATGATTTTATAGTATATTTTTTTAGCTTCCATTGCTTGCACTGAAAATTTTCCTAAAAATTCTAGGCTTTACATTTTTATATGATTTTACAGGATATTTTTTTAGCTTCCATTGCTTGCACTGAAAATTTTCCTAAAAATTCTAGGCTTTACATTTTTATATGATTTACAGGATATTTTTTTTTAGCGTCCATTGCTTGCACTGAACATAAAAATTCTAGGCTTTACATTTTTATATGATTTTACAGGATATTTTTTTTTAGCGTCCATTGCTTGCACTGAAAATTTTCCTAAAAATTCTAGGCTTTATATTTTTATATGATTTTATAGTATATTTTTTTTAGCTTCCATTGCTTGCACTGAAAATTTTCCTAAAAATTCTAGGCTTTACATTTTTATATGATTTTACAGGATATTTTGTTTTAGCGTCCATTGCTTGCACTGAAAATTTTCCTAAAAATTCTAGGCTTTACATTTTTATATGATTTTACAGGATATTTTTTTTTAGCGTCCATTGCTTGCACTGAGAAAATTTTCCTAAATTCTTAAAAAAAAAAAATTATAAATAATTTTACAGGGTATTTTAGCATCGTTTGCTGGCGAGTATTGTTTTTCTGACTTGTTTTCATTTTTTTTTTCAGCACTTGTTTTTCATATTCTTAATTTCGCTTGCAGCGTTAAATGTTTATTGCGATTTTTTGTTCTTGTTGTTGTTGTTATTGCAGGCTGTCAACCGCATTTGGCAACACTGGTCGTCAGGTCTTGGCTCGACTTTATGACCACACAAATACACACACACACACACACACACACCGAGAGAGAAAGAGAAATTGAAAGTAGAGCAAACTGTGCATTTAAAAGCTGTCATAAATAATTTAATCACTGACTTTGTAAGCTTTCTTCGCCATAAACAACATTAAAAATAATAAAAATGCAACTTATATATATATATATATATATATACATATATATCCTAGCATTATCAATGTTAGGTTACCCAACACCAAACTGCCAAAAAAAAAAAAAAAAAAAAAAAAATAACAGCCAAACTCCAATGTCCGAAACGCTCTAGTATAGCGACCCGAATTTTTCCTCTCCTGCTGCTGTCTGCTGAAGCTTTCAACCGGTTTAGTTGGCACACAGCGCAATAGTGAAAGAGACAGCGAGAGAGAGAGAGAAAGAGAGAGAGAGAGGGAGAGTAAGCGAGTGAGTGAGATAGTTACACGGGAATCGGTAAGCGGGCGGCACTGGCGGCAACTCTGGCAGTATCCGGTTTCCGTTTTTTTGCGCTACCGACTGCCAACTGCTTGACAGCGACAGTTTTTGAACATTGTACTAGCCTCTCGCTCTATTTCCCGCTCTCTCTCTCTCTCTCTCTCTCTGTCTTTCTTTATCGCTTGGTTACTCTATATTCATAATTCAGTCCTATTTTTTTTTCCACTGTTCCTCCCTGTGTCTATTAATTTGCAGTAGCGCATAAAATAACATGCAACATTTTGTTGTAGTAGCAATACCCTGTACATATCAAACAGAACATGACTGACGTCACAGTTTTCCATTATATGAAAATGATATGTTAGTTTATTCTCTGTCTCTCTCTCTCTCTCTCTGTCTTTGTCTATGTTGAGTTTCATTCAAAAAAACCAACGAAACCAAGTGAAAAGTGAGTGATGTGAACTGAACTGAACTGTAACCTGAACTGTGCCTCATTCTACTTCTTTTCCACCTCCATCTCCATCTTCACCTCCACATTTACTTTCAACTTCTCCTCGTCTCTTTGCCTGCCTGCCTGCCTGTCTGACATTTCCCTCAGTTCCTGTTACCAAGTTAAGCAATTTCAAATGTCACGATTATTAAGCGTTGCCCAGCTCTGCCATGCCATGCAATGTTATGCCCTGCCACGCCCTGCTTCGCCCCCCCCCCCTCAGCATTGGTACAACTGTATGGGGGAAAACTATTGCATAGTTTTATGCTGATCTGTTGTTGGTTGAGTTAAGATTCGCTTTGTGACAAGTCCAAAAATGAAATTACATAGTTAGCGACAGCAAGTTGCACAGTTTGTTGCGTCCAGTGTTGGAAAACTAACCACCAGCACAGCACTGTCAACTATTTTAATTAACATTCTCTTCATGTTTGACTTCAACTCTGTTGAAAATGAAAAAACTCTTTACACTAAATTGATTTTAACGTCAGCCTACTATTACGTAGGACAACCTCCACATTTCAAAATTGAGAAAAAAAACAGAACATAGTTCACATTGATTTACATTTCATTCGAAAAAAAAGTCGACTAGCCTCTGTTCTAGTGCTAAACATATTCAGTATCAAACTCGCTTTCGGACATGGAACTTCGGAAATTAACACCAAATAAAATAAATAAATAAAAAAAAGTGAGAAAATATCAATAAAAAAAAAATAATATATAAATTCGAAAAACTACAACAAATATTTTGTGGAAATTCTTTTTTTTTTTATTTGAGAAATTCAAAATTTCGAAAAAAAAATATTTTATTTATCTAAATTCAAAATTTTTGTTTGATACAACGAAAAAAAAAAAAAACAAATAAAAAAGAAATTTTTTCTATGAAAAATATTTTAACCAAAAAAAAAAAATATTTAAAATCATAAGAAAAAAAAAAGTTTCATGAAGAAAAGTTTTTAAATATAAATATTTAAAAAAAAATTTTTTTTTTTTAAATAAATTAAAATATTTAAAAAAAAAATTTTTTTTTTTTAAATAAAACAAAAATCGACTAGAATAAATATGAGTAAAAAGTGTTCCATATATTCTACTATTTGTAAGTATTTTTTTTTTACTCTTACAATAATCAAAAATACTATAATCCTGAAATCCAAAATACCGGCAATACACATTTAAATAATTATCCCTTCAATAGGTTATACACTTGCACTTCGTGTTGTTCAATGGCGTTCAAAATGTTATACAAGAGAAACTGGAACGTTAGACAAGGACTACACCTACTAAAGCTTTGAACCGAAGTCATATATGGAAATGGAAAAAGATTTAAATACGTCTTGATACAATTTATTGGGCAGGACATTCAATTCATCCAATTTTATTTTTTAATATTTTGGAATACCTTTTTTTTTACATAATTATAATACAAAGCATTATATTATATTGTGTATACAATGGAACGACGGGCACTTTTTACTGAATATATGCTGGCAAATGCAACGTTGAAGCAGGCAAAAAAAAAAAAATATATAAAAATTGTTGAAAAAATACCTAAAAAAAAAAAAGATAAAAATGAAAAGGAAAAAACCGAAAAAAAGGAAAAAAAATTAATGGAAAAAGAAGAAAAAAAATTTTAAAAAATGAAGAAAAAATGAAGAAAAAAAAAAGAGAAAATGAGAATGAGAATAAGCTTTGCATACCCTAACATGAAAAGAAAATATCGAAATAATTAGAAAAAAAAATACAACGCATAAATATAAACAGAAACAGAAAAGAACAAAAAAAAGAAATCAGATACATTAACGCCACAGTCTTATTAGTAACACAAGAAAAATTGACAATCAAAAAAAAAAAAAAAGAAAACAATCGCCCAAACATCATACATGCCGAGGAGAAGGACCAAGGCTCTCTGCCACTTACTATTATTATTATTATTTTTTTCAACAAAATTGACTTTGTCTAGAAAGAAAAAAAAAAATTTTTTTTTGTTTTTTTTTTTTAAGCTAAATTCAATGTGAATTTTATTAAATTTTCGACAATCTAAAAAGAAGAAAAAAAAAATTGCATTTTATTTTTTTCACTTGGCAAAAGGTTAAGGTTAAATTATAGTTATAATGAAGCGCGCTGCTGTTCCAGTTCCAGTTTCAGTTCTAGTTTTAATTTCGGGGAACAACGGAAACGTAAAGCTGCTAACTAAACAAGTTTTTTTTTCTTTCTGAATATTTATTATATTTTCAGTTTGTTTGTTTGTTTACTTTCCCCTCCCTTTCTCTCCCTCCCTCTCTCTCTCTCTCTCTCTCTCTGCTCTTTTATTACATTTTCAATTCACACATTTGCTGAATTCGCGTATTTCGCCGGGTTAAAGTAAGAGATAGAAGAAGACAAGTGGCAGGCGGCAAAAGTGTTGTGCGAGTTTTTGGTGCATGTGGTATGAGAAACACTTAGCTCAATTACCAGGCACAAAATGCAAAACGCGTTAACTGCTGCGCGACTAGCGGTCAATATTAATAATTAGAGAAGAATTTATTTAATGTGCGTGACTTGTAATATAGTCTGAAAGTCAGTCAGTGGGAGTAGTAGGCTATGCTAGGGCAGCAGTACAGACACGCCCAGCAAATTGTGCGCTTGTCAAGTTTTACACTGTACTACAAAGTTGCTCTTATTATTATTATTATTACTGTTAAACTTGTTGTTGTTGTTTCTTGAGTGTAGGCAGCAAATGTTCTATGACTGTCAAATACTCTACATAACTCTCTCTCTCTCTCTCTCTCTCTCTCTTTCTCTCTGTAAGCACTAAGTATTGCTGCATGCAAACTTAAGCCTTTGTGTTTGACAAGTGCTGCTGCATTGTTTCCATAGAGTTTCAGAGTTCTAGGTAAATGTGACTTGCTAAGGCTTAGTAATTCTGCTGAAATGTTTCAATAGTTGTTCTACAAATATGTTGTTCTAGAAAATATTTTAGAATTTGACTAGAAATATTTTAGTAGTGACTGTGAGTAGTGTTGGCTCAGTTGTGGCTCAGTTTGTGGTTCAATTGTATTAAACTATTGTTTTAGTAGTAGCTGAGAATTGCTGCAACAGTTGTGCTGCCAGCAGCAGTGGTTCAGAAATTGTTTGCAAAATGCTTCCATACTGTGGGTAAAATGTGGTTCAGCTATGGCTTAATAGTCATAGCTATCAGTAATGGTTCACTAATAAATCAGTAGTTGTTTAGCTATGGTTCAGCAGTGGTTCAACGAGTTAGCAGTGGTTCAGCCATGGTTCAGCTTTGGTTCAGCTATGGTTCAGCTATAAGTCTGTACTTGTACAACAGTGAATCAGCAGTGGTTCACTAATGGTTCAGCAGTGATTTAGCCATAATTCAGCTATGAGTCAGTAGTTGTTCAGCTATGGTTCCGTAGTGGTTCAACAGTGAATCAGTAGTGGTTCACTAATGAATCAGTAGTGGTTCACTAATGAATCAGTGGTGGTTCAAAAATAGTTTAGCTTAGACTCAGTAGTAGTTTACTAGTGGTTCATTACTGGTTCCATAGTGGTTCTATAGTGGTTCCATAGTGGTTCCATAGTGGTTCCATAGTAGTTCCATAGTGGTTCCATAGTGGTTCCATAGTGGTTCCATAGTGGTTGCATAGTGGTTCCATAGTGGTTCCATAGTGGTTCATTAGTAGTTCATTACTGGTTCCATAGTGGTTCCATTGTGGTTCTATAATGGTTCCATAATGGTTCCATAGTGGTTCCATAGTGGTTCCATAGTGGTTCCATAGTGGTTCCATAGTGGTTCCATAGTGGTTCCATAGTGTTTCATTACTGGTTCCATAGTGGTTCCATAGTGGTGCCATAGTGGTTCCATAGTGGTTCATTACTGATTCCATATTGGTTCATTAGTGGTTCCATAGTGGTTCCATAGTGTTTCATTACTGGTTCCATAGTGGTTCCATAGTGGTTCCATAGTGTTTCATTACTGGTTCCATAGTGGTTCCATAGTGGTTCCATAGTGGTTCCATAGTGTTTCATTACTGGTTCCATAGTAGTTCATTACTGGTTCATTAGTAGTTCATTACTGGTTCCATAGTGGTTCCATTGTGGTTCTATAATGGTTCCATAGTGGTTCCATAGTGGTTCATTACTGGTTCCATATTGGTTCATTAGTGGTTCATTACTGATTCCATATTGATTCATTAGCGATTTAGCAATATTTTAATACTGTTTCAGTAGTGTAACAGAACTGATTCATTATTGGTTTTGAAAACCAAGTCAAAATAAATTTTAAAAATGCTTCAAAAAAAATTATTTCAAAATAAATTCAAAACTGTTTCCACAGAAATTCAAAAAATAGTTTAGAAAATATTCAGCATTTTTTACAAGCAAATTAATAAATGAATCAAAAATTGATTCATAAATAAAATGAAATTGATTCATTATCGGTTCATTATTGGTTCCAAAAATGAGTTGAAAATGCAAAAGAAATTAGATTTTCGGCTGCATAATGAAATGATTATTAGCATTGAATATTTGCTAAACTGTTGAATTGATGATACATTGATGCACTGATGCCATGGCAATATGCAAATATTTGAATGCAGTTGAAATTTGCTGATAGATCAGCTTAATATACTCATTAAGAAGCAGAGGCAAATGCAATGTTGCAACGTTGCAATAACAATAAGTGCCAATTGTTATTATTATTTCACATTTTCTGTTTTAGTTTTCTGCTTCAACATATTTATTATTATTATTATTATTTTTCTTTATATTTTTTTATTTTTTTTTTTGCCATTTATATGCTGCAATTATTAAGCGCCGCCACACAGCAAAATTGACCTCGTGCTAGTTCTCTGGTTTTTTTTTTCTGTTTTGATATTTTTTTTTTTGCTCGTCCGACATAAAATGCATAGTGATACACAAACAACAGCAGCTGAGGCAGCTCTGAGCCACAAAAGCTGCGGTTAAATGCCAGAGGCAGAGCCTGAGGGAGATATGCAACAGCAATTGTCAACAGACAAAACTTCAATTAGTGGCACGTTGTGACATTTTTGGCCAAAAGCAAAACCAAAAACTTTTAACTTTCCCGATTTTTTTTTTTTTTGACTTGACTTTTTGCTTGTTTGTTGAGACGCGCGCTGTATCTTGAAGATTGTAGACTGGAAGACTGTAAGACTGTAAGACTGAAAGACATCGCTGGCATCTTCTTTTGCGGCAAATGTCAACCGATAAAAATCTACATGTAGCATCATCAAAAGCAGCAAACTGAAGATGTCACCTATAAGCTTTGTCTCTCTCTCTCTTTTGCTCTTTCTTTCTCTGTCTGTCTGTCTGTCTGTCTCTTTTGTCTTTGACATTCTGTAAGCTCTCTTTCACACAACATGCTTGACATTTTGCTACTGCGACTTCTTTGCCAAAAAGACAGAGAGAGAAAGATAGAGAGAGAGAGAGAGAGAGAGAGATAGAAATAAAAGGGCAAAAATTGCATGAAAAAGGCAAAACGCAGAGATGTCAGAGTCAACAACGGTTGCACTTCCAACTAACGTTGCAGTTGCAGTTGCAGTTCATCTTCTTGCACCACTTCAACTTTAAACAACATTTTTTCAATATTCATTCTACAAATGCAAATCAAAAAAAAAATGGGAGTGTGTGTGAGAGAGAGAGAGAGAGAGAGAGAGACAGGGGAAGAAAGTTCCTTATAGACTTTAGTTAAGTTTAGAGAGTTTCGAGAGCGTCAAAGAGCAAAACTAGTTCCAAAGAGCTAAACTGCCGTTGAAAATCTAATAAAAATACTTGAAAAAAAAAAAAAACAAAGTTGCAAAACTGTTGAAAATTTTTTATTGAATTTCGCTTCATTTTCGATTCTTCTCCTTATCCTAAACTTGAAACTAACCAACGGAACTTGACTTTTAATAATGCAATTTTTCAAAACTTGCTAATCTAGTGTTAAGAAATGAAAATATATTCATGTCAAGGGAATCAGGCAACAATATGTCGATTATAACTACGTGTATGTAAGAAACTTCAAAATATTTTAGAAAATTTTAAGAAAAAAAATATGTTAAAAAAATTATAAAAAAAAATTAAAAAATATTTTCAGAAATTTATAGAAAATTCTGGAAATTGTTGAGTTGCAGCTAAAGATGCGGCTATACATAGGAAATACTAAATATTAGCTATAGATATTACCTATAGATATTACCTATAGATATTAAACAAACCAAGGGAACGTGACTTTCAATACAGTTCGTACAATGAAATTTTTTCAGAATTATTGCTTTAGTATTTAAGTTTCAAAATTTATTGGTATCATAAGAATCAGCCAACTATATTTCAATTATAACGATAAAAGACTTCAAAATATATTAAAAAAAAAAAAAAAATTCAAAATATTCGAAAAAAAATTCAAAAATATTTTCAGAAATTTAAAGAAAATTCTGGAAATTGTTGAGTTGCAGCTATAGGAAATACTAATTGTAAAGATATTAGCTATAGATATTACCTATAGATGTTAAACAAACCAAGAGAACTTGACTCTTAATGCTGTTAAGAAAATAAAAATTTTTAAATATTTTTAAAAATTTGAAAAAAAAAATTTTTTTTTAGAAATTGCTGAGTTTGAGCTAAAGATGCTATAGATGCTAAACTAACCAAAGGAACTTGACTTTCAATGCAATTAGAAAAATGAAAGTTTCCAAATTTAAAACTTAAAAATATATTGGTATTATAAGAATCAGCTAACTATATTAATTATTACGTATTATTTACTAAAAAAAAAAAAAAAATCGGAAAAAAAAATTAAAAAATATTTTCAGAAATTTGAAGAAAAAATTTTAGAAATTGGTGAGTTTGAGCTGAAGATGCGGCTAGGCATAGATAATAGTATTTAGATGCTAAACTAACCAAGGGAACTTAAGTTTGGTCAGAGTTGGCTAATCCAAAGTTAAAGCTGCTAAATATATGAATATCATCAGAATCAGTCAACTATATATATCGACTCTATAAATTTTTACAAAAACTGCAAAAATAATTGAAGAAACTTAAGAAAAAGAAAAAAAATTATCAAATTATTTATTGAAACCTACGCATAGGAAATACTAATTGTAATAGTATTATATATATATAGATAGCTAGCAATATGTTATATAGACATCAGACAAAACAGACATCGGAAATAAGACATGAGCAGACATTAGATGCAGCAAACATTGTAATTAAAATGCAATTAGAGTGAAAGTTTTGTAGAGTTTTGTAAAGGTTTTTTTTTCTTTTTGTTTTCATCTAAAAGGAAGCACACCAAATGGGCGTGGCTAGTGTGTGGCTGTAATTCCTAAAAAAAAAAAGGTAAAAGAAAAAGGCCAAGTAGGAGAAGAAGAAAACAGATTTGGGGCGTATATATCGCGTTGCACACGTGTTGGCTTCAACTGTCAGCTGCATCAAACGAGTTTTGCCTGCACAATTTTAATGACCGCAACAAAATGTTGCAAGTAGGCAATGCAAGCACACACACACACACACACACACACCTCTATATGTATGTGTGTGTGTGTGTGTGTGTTTATGAGCAACTTTAATGCCATAACGTTTTTATTTTCAGATTTAGTTGTTGTTTTTTTTTTCCTTTTCTTTTTCTTGTTGTTGTTGTTATTGTTGTTGTTGTTCCTGGAGATTGCATTCGATATTGTATTTTCAATGTGAAATTGAGTCATTAAGTCGACGACTTTTTGATTTTTCGTTTGCTGATCTAAAGAGTTTTTCAAAGTGTTGTTGTTGTTGCTGCTGCTGTTGCTAATGCTAATGCTGCTGCTGCTGCTGTTGTTGTTGTTGCCTGTTTAACTATGCTCCACATAGTTTTCCCATGAAATCCAAGCATGAATGAATGATAGATGCCTTGCCTTGCTTTGCCTCGCTTCATCTCTCTCTCTCTTGCACTTACTCTCTGTCTGTCTTGCACTCTTGGGGCAATGAGTTATGTGAGCCATGTGACCATTTTCTCAATGTTGCTAGTTGCCAGTTTCTGCTGCTGCTGCTAGTTGTTGTTGTTGCTGCCCATAACTGTCAGAGATTCTCAGTGTTCTCTCTCTGTGTGTATTCTTTGGCTAACTGTCGCCTTATGAAATATTAAATGATGCTGACATGTTGGCACATATCTCTCTCTCTCTCTCTCTCTGTCTTTCTCTCTGTGTATCTCCATTTTACTCATTTAGACTCTGGCTGCATATATATATATATATATATATATATATACTGTGCCACACACTGTGCTCAATTTCGACAAATTGATTTCACACACATTTTTACTCGACTTTGTTTTTTTTTTTTTTTTTTTTTTGTTCTTCTTTTACTCAACATCAGCAACTCTCAATGTATTCAGAACAATGATATAGTAGTTGCTGATGTGCATGTTGCTGTTGCTGTTGTTGTTGCTGTTGCTGCTGGCGTTGCGTCTTTTATAACATTTAATATGCATAAACAAAACCAGAACATTGCAAGCGGGCAACAACAGTAGCAGCAGCAGCAGCAGCAGCAGTTTGCAAAGGGGAAGAGTAAGTAGACATTGGGCAGTGGCATGGAGAGAAGGGTAAGGGGAAAGGGAAGGGGGGTGGATGTCAGCGCATATACACAGCATCATTATGAAATATACCAAGTCATGGGTTTTGTCATAATTTGTATCGTCTGTCTCTCTAACTGTCTCTCAGAGTTTATCCCCCCCCCCCCCCCACTCACTACTGACTCTCTCACTCTCTCTCTCTCTCTTTCTCACTCTCTCGTTCTCTGTCTGTTATTATATAAATGTTCTGCCTGTTGAAATATTATTGCATATAAATATTCTTTATTATGCCCAAACCCCTCCTTCCTTCCCCTTTCTCATTCTCACACCACGACAATGCTAAGCTTGGCATGCTCGTTGATCGATGTAGCAAATGTTTCATTAGGAAGAGTGAGAAAAAGACATTTGGGCAGAGAGAAAGAGAGTGAGAGAGAGATATTGTTATATGTAGTATGCGCATATATCATAAGAATGATATCATGATAATATTTCTAATGTTATATGCATGTAAAATGCGCTGAAGCACAAGAATATTTTTACACCTAGTTAATGATTCTACGAAGATCTTTGATCACTGATAATATGTACTTACATATATGCGCATATTACACCCCCCAACAGACATATAAATATATATATATATATATATATTACCCAACATTACAATATCAATCGCGCATTGCATTTTTTTATCATCTCTCACACAACATTTTCTTCAAAAAAAATTTTCAAGCTCTACCCCTTCAACTCAAGTGTTAATGTCAAGGCTTGACATTGGGATTTTACACTCAACATTAAGCAAAATTCTAATATCTTATTCATGCTACATAAATATTTCAAAAAAATTTTGAAATCACCATAAAAATGTTGCATTAACTCAAATAAATTATAAAACTTGACGCAATCGAAGAAGAAAAAAAAAAACGAGAAACAAATTTTTTTTAAGCTGTATAATGTTTTTTTTTTTTCTGTTGTAGTTGACTGATCAGCTGCATTTATAAATGGGGAAACTCTAAAATAGAATCAATCAGCAGTAAATGTAGCAAATTTCATATCATTAGCTGCTATAAAAGTTGAGATCTAAAACTTTTAAATTACCCAAAAAAAAAATCCAGTAAAAAGTTAAAGAAATCAATAAAAATTTTCAATGAAATGAAATATTACAATTTTCTATAAATATTAAAAAAAAATTTAGAAATTTTTAATATAATTTTCTTTTTCTTTTTTTTTTGAATATCATTAAAAAAATTCGATTTCATTCGAAATTCTTTCCTTATTATAGTCGGCTGATCAGCTGGAGATATATACATATATTGGACGCTTTAAGATACAAACAATAGAAAATATAGCAAATTTCATATCATTGGCTGCTATAAAAGTTGAGATCTAAAACTTTTAAGTTACCCAAAAAAAAAATCCAGTAAAAAGTTAAAGAAATCAATAAAAATTTTCAATGAAATGAAATATTACAATTTTCTATAAATATTAAAAAAATTTAGAAATTGTTTTATATAATTTTTTTTTGAATATCATTAAAAAAAATTCAAATTCATTTGAAATTCTTTCCTTTTTATAGTCGGCTGATCAGCTGGAGATATATATATATATATATATTTATATATTGGAAACTTTAAATATAGCAAATTTCATATCATTAGCTGCTGTAAAAATCAAGATCTAAAATTTTTAAATTGAAAATATTGAATGAAATTTTATATTAGAATTTTTTATAAATATTAAAAAAATATTTTTAAATTTTTCAAAATATTTTTTTGTTAATCAATAAAAAAAAATTTGAACAAATTTTAAATATTTTTTTTTTTATACAAATTTCTTTTTAATCATTAAAAAAAAATTGATTTCTTTATAAATTTTTATTCATAGTTATATTTGCCTGATCAGCTGCATTAAACAGTGAAAATAATAAATAAAACTTTAATATATACATTTTTTTTTATACTGTAATTAAAGAACAATTACAATTTTTTTTTCCTATAGTTAATTCAAAAATTTTTTTTCAATAATTCTTAGAATTTATATTTTTATTTAATTTGTTTTTTTTTTTTTTTTTTTTTTTTGAATAAAATTGCAGAATTTAGAACATATATAAACATTATTGTTGCAAGTTCTTAACTTCTTTATAATTTGTAATCAAAAAGTTGTTCGAGGCAACAAAATGAAGAAAGAAAGATGAAAAATTGAAAAAGAGACGAAAAAGAAAAGTGTAAAGCAAAGTTTTTGTAAATGAAGTTGCCACTTTTGGGTGTCTTTAGAGATTTTGTTTATAAGAATTTGGTGTGTGTGTGTGTGTGTGTGTGTGGGAAAAAATAGTGAAACAACAGCAAGATGACAGTGTGGCAAAAGCAAACAAATTTGTTGCCAAAACAAATTCTTGTAGCATAAACAATGCAATTTATATGTCAATTTTGCAGACAACTTTTGCCGCACAGACATACATATATATATATATATATATATATGTATGTATATACGACGCATGCAACAACAACAACAACAATAAGAACATGAGTTGTGCATATGAAATGGAATAAAAGCAAATAATAATAGTATGAAGCATGTCTGCTCTATTTTAGTTTCCCCATTCCAATTCACTTGCCACTTGCCACTATCCCCCACTTGCCACTTGCTACTATCCTGCCACCCCCCTCCCCCCCTTCACAGCCTACATATATACTCTTTACCTAGTTTCTATTCCCATGTCAGTCGCATGTGCAATCAACGTCATGAACATTTTCCATCGATAGTTTTAATAACTTTTTCGCATGCTGGGGACGTTTTTGTTTGGACACTCCAACCCAGGGGGGGGGGGGGGGGGTGGTGCAAGGGGGTCAGGGGAGCAACGGCAGTGCCAGTGGCAGAGGTCCAGTTTACACTTTGGTTGCTCAACTGAATTGAAGTTTTATTTTCTTTCTTTCTTTATTTTTTTTTTGTTTTTTTTTTTGCCAATTCAATTCTTGTTTTGTTTTGTTTTGTTTGTTTGTTTATGAGCTCTCCGATGCATTCATCGTTCACGCTCAATAGATACTACATATAGTAGAATTGCCATAGCATCGCATCACATCGCATCACATCAAATCGCATGCTATATGCTATATATGCTGCCTTTAGTTTGTTTTTTTTCAATCCTTATACTTGTTCTTATGTTGATCTTTTCATCTTCCTCTCCTCAATCTCTCTCTCGCTCTCGCTCTCTTTTGTTTTGTTTTCGCATTTGATTTTGTTTTGATTTGATTCAAAAAAAAATTTTTTTTTTTGTTTTTTTCCTTTTTTTTTTTTATTTTTTTGTTTGATTTCGGATTCTAATTTGATTTTTGAATTTATTTTCATTTCTTTTGTTTCTGTTTTTCTTTTTTTTCAATTTCAATTTCAATTTCAATTTGAATTTCGCTTACGTTTTCAATATCTTCTTCTTTACGATTTTGTTTACAAATCAATTTGACTAATGAGACTTGTATGTTGATTGTGTGGCTTTAATTTTGTTGCAACTTAGTCTAAACAGTCGCACATCAATGTCAATATCTCTTTGCAACATCCTCTACGCAACTATTATATTCAGCAGTCTGCCTTCATTCTCTCTCTCTCTCTCTCTCTCTCTCTCTCTGCTCTCTTCCCTCTTCTCTCACGCTCACGCTCAATGTTTCACTAAATGAAAGAAAATTTTTTCATATTATTTTTTTCTTTTTTTTTTTTTTTGGCTGTTTTTTTGTTTTTTTTTCTTTTCCTCTTAGTATTTATCTTCTACTGTCACTTCTCTCCTCTCTCTCTCTTTCTCGCTGTCTACACTTTTCTTTTGCCTATCGACGCTGGCAACCTTTCAGTATAAAGCATTTGACATTTCTTAATTAACACACTTCTCAATGTCGCTCTACGATGAAAACGTAGTTCACTTTATTTTTCAACACTTGACTAAAAATGTTCCAAGGTTCTCTTGATGCATTAAAAATATTTCATTCTAGTCTCATGCCTTGGCAATATCAACTCTAATTTAGAAAAAGCCAAAAAAAAAAAAAAGAAAATTATGAAAAAAAAAATAAATAAAAAACAAGAGAAAATTCACAAAAAATTTTTTAAACATTTAAGAAAATTCAAAAAAAAAAAAATAAAAAATATCAAATATTTAAAAACATAAAAAAAATGTCTAGAAATTTAGAAACCATCATAAAAAAAAGCAAAATTTCCAAAAATCGTTTAACATAAAAAAAAATGTTAAAAAAAAATTTAAAAAAAAAAACAAAAATTTAAAGCTATAAAAAAAAATCGAGAGAGCAAAAGACGAGACTAAACTAATTATGCGTTGTCACATTTTTCGAAACATATAAAAATTTGTATTATTTAAAATGTATTTTTTTTTTATGTTTACAGTATTTTTTAAAAATATTTTTAATATTTAAAAAAAAAAAAAAATATTTAATTATTTTTTTTTTTAAGTCTCTTTGTATTTTAATATATTAAATATATATAAAATAAATATTTTAATAAATATATATTAAAATTTAAAGAAATTGTTTTTTCAAGTATTTTATAAAGAAAGAATATAACATAGTCATGTATGACAGTGTAATTTTAGTATAACTTTCATTTGAATATTCGACGGTGGCAGAAAAAACATCGCGAATGCTTTTTCTAGCAATTATACAAATGCAAACACAACACATTCGTTCACAGACTGTGCGACACTTTCAAATTCGTTGTGTGTTTTATGTTTGTTTTAACATGTCTATGTGTAGGTGTAGGTGTGTCTGTGTGTGTGTGTATGTGGACAGCAAATGTAAACTTTTGAAGCGTGTAGTTTGCAACGCACTAAAACCACTCGGGCAATCTTTGCTCCCTGCCACCTTGCGGCACTCTTACACACACACACATACTCTGTGTACCCTGCCACGCCCCCACGCCCAACACACTGAACTCGTACTCTTCATGTAGATATCGCTCTACCGCATCGTCACATAGTTTGTTGTGCAAAATATTTCAATATTTTTTTTAACAATTTTTTTCTACAATTTTTTTTTTTTTTGTTTTTTTTTTGGAATTTTTTTTTAAATCCGTTGAATGCCACGTAGCTGAGTTTTTACTGTTTTTATTTTTCTAAATACTAAAAACCTTTGCAACCATTTTACATTTTCTATTTTCTCTTTCTGTCTCTTGCCTCCTCTTGCCTCCGTCAGTTTTCTAAGTATTTAGATTTTTTTTTTTTTTTATTCGCCTGCAAAAATCGCAGCAAAATTCGCTACAATTTTTTTTATTTTTTTTTTTTTCTAGCACTCGGTTGCATTTTTACATGAATTGGCGATTTTTGCCCAGTTTGCAGCAGCAACAACAGCAGCAGCAGCAGCAGCAGCAGCAGAGCATCAAGAATAATGTTTCAGTTTAAAATGCAGTTGGGTTTTTGGCCGTTAGTGGCACAAAACGTTGCCCCCTGAGTGAACAGTTATCGTTCTGTGGACCGTTTCCTTTCCTTTCACTTCTATTCTGACATTCAGTTTTTCTCCTACTTCTACTTCTATTTTTTTTTTTTTTTGTGGTCAACAAATGAATTATGGTCTTAAATGTGCGTGTGTGTGTGTTTACTGCTGCAACTTGTGGCAAAATACTAAGATATTGCCTTGCTGCTATTTGCTGCCGCTGCAGCTGCTGCTTATCGAAACTTCAAGTCGTTGACAAAATGACATTGCGAATGTGAAAATCGAAGCTATGCGAATGTGATTCAGTAGAAAATATTTTACTTTATACTTTGTTGGCTCTTTAAGTTCATATTTCATTTTAATTGCCATCACATAGAACAAGATAAAAAAACACACAACAACAACAATAACAATAACAAACAAACAAAAAGAATTCCCTATACTTAAAGTAAATGCTTTTGCTGGTTTATCGCACAAGAAGTCACAGCATAAAATACCAAAATATAAAATATAATAAAAATTTCTAGGTATTGCTAGACTTATAGTTACCCTGTAGCTTGTATAAATTAATTTTTTTTATTTTTTATATTTTATAAAAATTATTAAATTATTATTTATTTTATTTTTTAATTATTTGTTGGCTTGTTATTATTTATATTATATTTAATATTTTATTTTTATTAGAAAATTTAAAAAAAAAAATTATTTTCAATTATTCAAATATTTATTTTTTTTTTTGTAAAAAAATTGTCAGCAATTTATTTCTAATTTGTTTTCTTATTTTGAATTTATTTAAGTTGTTTACTTAATTTTATTTTATTTATGTTTTTTTTTTTATTATTTATTTTTTTTTATTAATTATTTTTTTTTATTATTTATTTTTTTACTTATTTTTTATTTTATTTATTTTTAATTTTTTTATTTATTTTTTCTATTTATTTTTCATTTTATTTTTTATTTTATTTTTAATTTTTTTATTTATTTTTTTTTTATTTATTTTTCATTTTATTTTTTATTTTATTTTGTTTTATTTTATTTATTTTTAATATATTTTATTTATTTTTTTTTTATTTTATTTTATTTATTTTATTTATTTTATTTATTTTATTTATTTTATTTATTTTATTTATTTTATTTATTTTATTTATTTTATTTATTTTATTTATTTTATTTATTTTATTTATTTTATTTATTTTATTTATTTTATTTATTTTATTTATTTTATTTATTATTATTTATTTATATTTATTTTATTTATCTTTTTTGATATTGTTACGTATTTTTAAACATACATCAGGAAAAAAAAATGTCTGCTAGCATTGAATTGTTTTTTTTGTATTATCTAGAAATTTATGTTGGAGTTGATCTATAGCGCTATAAATTAGACATTCCTATAGGGTATACGACAGACGACAGACATTATATATATACCTATAAATATATATATGACAGACAGACGGACATAAATAAAATTGGCAATTTTGTAGGCTGACCACAACAACAGTGCGCGACATGGCACTAAATATTTGACCCAGAAATCATTAAGCAGCTGCTCTGCTCTATCATACATATATAATATACATATGTATCTCATTCTCTCTCTCTCTCTCTCTCTCTCTTTCTGTCTCTCTCTGTCACTCTCAGTCCTTTATAATCTCACTCTTTCACTTTTCTACTCAATCGATCATATTTTTTATGCTAGTTTTTTTTTTTTTAAATTCCATCTCTTCTTCTTCTCTCTCTCTCGCTCTCTCTCGAACTGTCTGCCGGCATATTTCCCTTTGTGCTTAGTGTTATAAATACATTTGCGAGTGCTACGCATAGATACACATGTTCAGATACTTTAGATACTTCTTGTCTATGCTACGCTAATTTCTTCTTGTTTTTCTTCTTCTCCTGCTTGTTTCTCGTTGTTGTTGTTTTTTTTTTTTTTTTTTTTGGCGACATATTTTTCATAATTTCTGTAAGATATTTATAGAGTTTACTTTGCCGATCAAATTTTAATAAAAAATCAATTTACATCCAAGTGTTGTTTTTTTTTTTTTTTTTTTTTGTATTTTCTTAATTTGCCTTCTGTCTATGCAACGAGTTGAGAAATAAAAACAAATCTGTTTTTGTATGTTTTATCACTTGCTCTCTCTCTCTCTCACACTCTCTCACTCTCCCTCTCTCTCACTGTGTGTGTGTTTGTATTTTTTGTTGTAGGCGCATAAACAAAACTATAAAATTATTGCAGCAGGCGCCAGCCACAAATTGTTGTTGCTGCAGCTGAGGCAGGCAGCTCCCTCTAACAGCTTCTACTTCTTCTCCCAATCTGAAATTTCTCCCTTTTACACTGTTGTTGTTGTTGTTCTGCTTCTGCTTCTTTTTTTTTTTTTTATTTGCCCGATTTTATTTATAGACCCTGACAGTGGAGCATGGAGTGTGAGGTCAAAAAATATGCTCAGCCAATGCATTGACTAACCTTAGCCATAGTTAGCCTAGTTTCAGTTTTAGTTTTAGTTTCAGTTTTTTGTTTTTTTTTTTTATATTCTTTTAGCATATTTCTAACAATTTTTATACACTTTATACTCAAAAGTATATTGATTTTCATCAAGAGTTTGTCATGTACCATAAGCAGGGAAGCAACGATAGCAACTGCCAAATCTGCCTATCGCTCTGTTCTTTCGTCATAATGATCATCTGTCCTGTGAAACTTGATATTTCCCATGCCTTTAAGTCAGAATTGCATCGCGGATCGCGACACTATATCAGAAATAATTGTTCAATAATTTTATTTGTTAAGCTTTCCTATTGAAACTTGAAGCATTTGAGTTTACGGACAACTTCTACGTCTCATATAAATTTGATCAACATCGAAACACTATATCATATAGTTACAATGCATCGAAAATTGGAGTTACGTATAAAAAAAACTTCTTTTTTTTTTTTTTATTTGTTATGCTATGCGCCTGAAACTGATAGAATTTCAGTTTAGTGAAGACTTATTAACGTGAATAAAAAATTAGTTCAAATCGAATATAGGAAAAAAAATTGCATAAATAGTTTTTAAGAGTATTTAAACTTCCTCAAACTGCAGTTAAATTTTTTTTTTTTTCTTTTTTTATATTGTTTTTTTTTTTATTATTATTATTATTTTTCATTTTAGTTTTAGTTTTAGTTTCGATTTTAGTTTTAGGCTAATTGAATTTTTGTCATGTCAATAAACAAAAGTCGTGGCACACACACACACACACACACACAGCAAAAAGCAGAGAGCCAAAATTCATAAATATTTATGAAAGCAACAAAATGAATTTTTATTAATCTATATAAATATATATATATATATATCTAGGCATAGCTATTGATATAGCGCCGTGTTAGCGCAACGTTCGCTGTAACTGATAATATTTGAAAAATTATTTTTTTTTTCATTTGTTGATTTTTCAAAAATAAAAAAAAAATAAAAATAAAAATTTTAAGAAATTTTTTTTATTGCTACCCTGCAATAATAATTGAAGGGCTATGCGCACAGTTGATTTCACTTATGTTACACTCAATGCATCAGCTGATTTTTCTCTATATTTATTACAGAGAGATACAGCAAACTAATCATAAGTTTTTGTAATATATTTGTGCTGTGATTCATTAGTTGAGAAATGAATGATGAATCATGAATCAATTTGCTCTTTGCAATTTAAGCTAAATTGTTCAATTAGTTTGTTGTAGCAAAATGTTTGTAAATGCTTCAGTCAATTGACCTTTGAGTTAACAGATGCATGACTGCATATATAACATGTAACTCTGTGTGTGTGAGTGTATGTGTGTGTGTATGTATGAATATGTTTGAATACTCCAGATGTATTCAATGTCAATGCAGCTGTTTTTGTTTGAAAAACAAGAAGCCATCAAACGACAGCAACTACAGCAACTGTTGCTACAAAAATAGCTGCAAGAGGCAACACACACACACACACACACAAACATACACAAGCACACACACACACACTCATACATGTCAAAATTAGTTGTTGCATTTGCATGTTCACACCTCAGCAACAGCAGCACATTCATTTTTTTTTTGACAAATAATTTGACAACTTTCTGCCAAAAAAAAAAAAAAAAGTAGCAAGTAACATTTCTTTTATCGCGCTATCTCTCTCACACACACACACACACACTTAGCTGTAGTAGTAGAGTTTTTCCACATACATATATGGAAATTTTATTTTATTGTTGTTGTTGAAGTGTTTTCAAGTGCCTGTCGCTGTCTGACTTACAATTTATGACATGCAATTAGTCAGCGGGTGTGTCCTATGTCTGTATGTCTGTATGTCTGTGTGTGTGTCTGTGTGTGTGTGTCACATTGCATTGTCACCTCTAATGACTTGTCGGCATATGAGACAAAGCATAAACAGACCATTAAAATCATTTTGACTACCGTTGCTGTAACAATACACAAACATTTCATGTGTCGATAACAATTTATGATTTGCCAATGAATATCAAAGAATTTGTTCCCTTGATTCCTTCCTTTCTTCCTTTCTTCCTTTCATTTCTTCCTTTCATTTTCCATTTTTACCTTTTTGTTGAATGATTTTGCTGTTTTATTTTATTCTTACGCTTGCGACAATAATCGATTGGCCTCCTTTTATCAGTATTGGGTACATTAGCATGCGACACTTACCTAGAAAAATATAGAAAAAAAAAAAAAAAAACAGAACAATAAAAAGTTAGTTTAGATATTCGATAGCATGTTTTATTCTAATACTAGTTGGAAATTCATATAAATGTTATATTCATTGTGTTGTTGGCCAGGTAATAATATTTCGTTTATTTGAGGTTAACTTCAAGGCTATGTATTGTTTTTATTTGCAGATACAAAAGTATCTTATGCCATTTAGTGCTACGATTATGTCACATAAAGTTCAGTTATTGTTGTCAATTATAGCTGATGATTTATTTTTTATAGTCAATTTATAGCATTTTCGATATTGTTTTGCTATAAAAAGATACAAAAGTATCTTTTAGTTGAAAAAGTAACTTATAGATATAAAAGTATCTTTTTGTTGCAAAAGTAACTTATAGATACAAAAGTATCTCATACATAGAAATGTATCTTATAAATGCAAAAGTATCTCATAGATAGAAATGTATCTCAAAAAATGCGAAAGTATCTTATAGATACAAATAAATCTTATAAATATTTTACCAAAGTGTATACAGATACAAAAGTAACTGATAGATACAAAAGTATCTTATAGATAGAAATGTATCTTATAAATGCAAAAGTATCTCATACATAGAAATGTATCTTATGAATGCAAAAGTATCTCATAGATAGAAATGTATCTCAAAAAATTGCGAAAGTATCTTATAGATACAAATAAATCTTATAAATATTTTACCAAAGTGTATACAGATACAAAAGTAACTGATATATACAAAAGTATCTTATAGATAGAAATGTATCTTATAAATGCAAAAGTATCTCATAGATAGAAATGTATCTTATGAATGCAAATGTATCTCATAGATAGAAATGTATCTTTTATATTAAAAAGTATCTCATAGATAGAAATGTATCTCAAAAATGCGAAAGTATCTTATAGATACAAATAAATCTTATAAATATCTTACAGATATCAAATTTATTTCCAGATACCAAAGTGTATACAGATACAAAAGTAACTGATAGATACAAAAGTATCTTATAGATAGAAATGTATCTTATAAATGCAGAAGTATCTCATAGATAGAAATGTATCTTATGAATGCAAATGTATCTCATAGATAGAAATGTATCTTTTATATTAAAAAGTATCTCATAGATAGAAATGTATCTCAAAAATGCGAAAGTATCTTATAGATACAAATAAATCTTATAAATATCTTACAGATATCAAATTTATTTCCAGATACCAAAGTGTATACAGATACAAAAGTAACTGATAGATACAAAAATATCTTATAGATACATAACTAACATAAAGATATAAAATTATCTAGCAGATAAATATGCATATAATCTTTTAAATTTACAACTCATAGTAGTACAAATGTATCTTATAAATTGTTAAAAGTATCTCAGAGATATTTGTATATCTCATAGAAAAGTATCTGATAACTTTTAAGCATTATTTTTGATCTAATCTCATTTCCCTTACAAGCTCCAAATGTATCTCATAATTACATATTATGCTAAATTAGGTTAAAAAGAAACAACAACAAGTTGTAAATTATAACAAAAAAGAAAGAAGAAGAAGAAGAAGAAGAAGAAAAAACAAACATTAAAATTTTGTATCCCACGAGTTTGTATCTGAGTTTCTTCCGCTTCCTTTGAGCCAAAACATCAATTGAAGCACGTACAATAGACACATATCTTATGATCTCATAGCATATGCCGCAGAGAGTTGCGGCATACCGCCGTCGACTTCTTAAGCCCCCTAGAAAAACCAACTTAAATCCCAAAACAATGAGTCAGAAAAAAATACAAAAACAAAACACAAGAAACGTGAAATGTGAAATGTGAAAAAAAAAAATTGAATTGTAAACAACAATTAAGGAACTTAAAATCCAATGATGACAAAAAGTACAACAAATGCGCTTAAGTGCGGCACAAGCGCATTAATTTTCGGATATCCGCGGCAAAAAATAATCCCCCGAACCACCCTAATGCACACAGTCACAGTCACAGTCATAGTCACAGTCATAAGCATAGACATAGACTCTGACAGAGGGGGGGTAGCTAAAGATTAATGCTAATTGAAATGCATGAGGCTCTCAGGCAAAGGAAGAACAATACAATTGTCGCTACTGTTCCTGCTGCTGATGCTCATGTAGACTTCAAGTTTCAAGTTTAAGTTGAAATCATCTTTGGGACTCAAATGAAGTGTTAAGAGGCTGCCAGAAAATGGCCAAGCGTATAAATCACATTTGCAATTTGGCAAAGTGCATGAATGCCCAAACAATAGATACAATAGACAAAGACAATAGTTATGATACAGAGAGACAAAAACAAAAACATCTTAAGTTCAAAATTGCGTGGCAAATGCTTGAAGGGTTCCGGGAATACGGGATGCGGGATATGGGATATAAAGATGAGGAATCTAAGTATTTCTTGACTTGTCACAAATCATGTTCTGATTTATGTAACTGCAAAAATCAAATTATATTATATATTTTTCGCCATCTTGCGTTAATACCCTGTAAATATGTTTTGTGCTTTGTAAAGGATTAAATTGGAGATTCATCATCTTATAAATATATACAATATATATTTTTTTAATTTTATAAAATATATAAAAAATAAAAGCAAATATATAAAATATTATTAAAAAAAAATATATAAAAATTTTCTTTTTAAGTTTAATATATATCTTAGCATAATCTAAGATTTTTTTTTTTTTTTTTTAGCATTATATTTTAGACTAGTTTTATTTTATAGCGTATTTTGTAGTTCTTTCACTTGAATTATACTTTCAATATTTTCACCCTCAACAATTTGCAGTTATATTTTATATCGCTTTCTATTTCTCCGCCCATAGCCACCCCCCCGTCGCTATATATATATATGATTTGCTTAGAACTATAATAGAGTATTGGGCGCCCATTGCCAAGTGAAGCTTCAGACATACACGCAGCGGGTGCTTTTGGCTGCTTTCAATGATTTTTGGCTATAAATTTTGCTTTATGTTCTTTTTTTTTTCGCTAGGCCCAAAAGCAAGAGAAGCGGGAGGGGAAACAAGCAGCGTCTTTCACTCGCTTTAATTGACATATTATGTAAACAGGATAGTTAACATTTCGTTTCTAATAAATACAATTTCTCGTCCTTTTTTTTTTTTTTTTTTTTTAACGAGACAAGGGGTCGTCTATGAGGGATAGTTGCCAGAGGTATAGATAAGGGGTAAGGAGCATGAAGGGAGGGTGGGGTAAAATGCACAGCTGTATTTACACAGACGTTAAGCTAAAGTGCTTTTGGGTTTCATAACGTCCCTGACAGACAGACAGAGAAACAGCTCTACCATAATACATCCCTCCCCCCTATCCATCTCTCTCTCATCTCTCTCGCTCTTTCTCTGACAGTTCTAATTGGAAAAATATGTTGCAAACCGATTTCAAGTATATTTTCTACATATTTTTCCATTTGTTTCGTTCGTTTCGCTCATTGATAAAAATTCTCAAAAAATTTCATTTCTGGTTTTTTTTTCCTCTCTCTCCTTTTTTTTTTGCCCCATTGCCTAATTAAGCATATTTTTTATGTTTTTTTCGTTGAATACTCTTGTTGCTTCTACTGTTCCTCATTCTATTGCTGCTGTTGTCATTCTTGTTGTTGTTGTTGTTATTATTGTTGTTATAGCCTGATCGAAAGCTATTGATAAAATGCAGCTGGCTTCTGTTTCTATTTTAATTTTTTTTTTTTTCGGGCAGGGGGACGAATTTTCTATGCATTCATAGATAAATTGCATTTCGATATGCTTAAAACCATGCATAATTAACTCTTCTTGTCTCTCTATCTCTGTCTCTCATACACTTCTCTCACTCGCACACTTATTTGAATTGTGCAGCAAAACAATTTCAATTAGAATTTGATTTTTTTTTTTTTTTTGACTTTTTTCTCAATACAAATTACAGAAAATTGATGTAGTAAAAATTCAATAGAATTTTTTTTTTTTTTTTATCGTTTTATTTGTCATTGAATCTGTAATTCTCTCAATAACAAGCTGCCATAGATTGAATATTTTGAGCTACCGTAGTCAGCTTATCTTATATTTGAATATCCTCTGCATGTATATCATTTTCTAGCATTTTCTCTTTTTTGGATATATTATCCTACTGGTTATCCTCTTTTAAGTTATCCTTTGTTCTCCAATTGGAAATTCTACTTATCGTAAATATCTTTGTTTCAAGATGCTCTCCCTGCATTGCAAGTCAAAGTGATGAACATATCGGAACTCATGAACGTCTATATAAATATATAAAATATCACAAATTTTCTTCCAATATTCTAAATTTATTTGTTCATCAAAAAATCTTTTTAAATTTTCTGTACATATTTTATATAAATTTTCATATACTTGCAAAAATGAAAATATCTTGTGCAATTTTAATTAATTGAAAAGCAGAGCTTAAAGTTAGACTTTTAGTTTAATTTACAAGTTTCACATTTATTTTATAATGTTTCGTTATATAAAACGTTTCTTAAACGTTTTCAAAACTCAAAATTTAGTCAGCCGTAACGCCCTTCCTCTCATACTTCTATCAAAACAAACACCTCGGGTGCGACACTTAAAATAGAAAATATCCGACTCGTCGCCAAACCAAACCAAAGCAGACCGGGGGTAGAGCGAGACCAGTTGAAGATCTATATAGTATATATATTATGATGAGTACAATGGGGAAAATTGACACTTTTTGTCTGTCTATTTAGTGGCCATGGCAATGGGGAGCATAGAGCTATAGTTTCTATATATAGAATAGTGTTTCCTATACATATATATATATATATATATATATATATATATTTATATAGGATGAGTGACTGTTAAAGTAATTGTCGCGTGTATCCATAAGATACATTCATGTGTGTTTTTGGGAGAGATATCAGACTCATTATTTCATCTCAACAACTAAATGCTGTCTAGGGAGCAAATAGTTGAAGAAAATGAAGCACATTCGCTTAGCTATTTGTATCTTTATATCATCTATATATATATATATATATATGTGAAGATATAGCTATATATACATATACATATATATATATATATATATATAGATGAAGAATACTATAAACTGCAAGAAGAAGAAGAAGAAAGCAAAAACCCCAAGCATAAGCTGCACAGATACAATGGACGAACACCACCGATGGCTTGACTTAAGTGGTTAGCTCAGAATCCCAGCTACAATTCCTCTTTATCTCTTTTCTCCTACCTCCCCCCTCTATATTCACATTGCCAAGATGCAACCAACATACATAGAACAAAGCACACACATGCGACAATATATCAAAAGAGGCGACTGCAACAGACAGTAAGACATTGAGAAGAAGTTGAAGTTAAGTAGCAAAAGAAAGGGAAGACTTTGCCTTGTCTTCTTTTCTCTATGTGTTGTGAGTGTGGGAAATTATTTTAATTAGTTGAATAACGAATATAAATGTGAAATACACATGTTTTTTTTTCTATGTATGTGTGTGTGTAAGTATTAAGTTAACTATGTAGCGAAAATTAATTTTCTTTTTTTTTTTATATATATATATTTAAAACTATTATTTTTTTTTTTATTAGTTTTATAATTTTATACAAGTCTTGAACTTAACTGTATGAATGTCAGCTAGTTATTCACTTGTTTCACTTGTTTTTTTTTTTTTTTCTTTTTAATGGTTCATCATCATCAACTGTTGAAAATGATAATTAACTTGAACTTCCTGTTCATACTTGATCGACCTTCTGTTAATGCTACAAAACTATAGCCATAAGGTAACACTCTACCATTACATAAAGTATTTAGGCTTGACAGACAAATTGTTGAGTATTCGATTTCTTGGCTTGTTTTCAGTTTTAAGCATGCTTAAATTGTGGCAAGTTTTATGAAATTTCATTACAACATTCACAATAGTTACAGCAGTCTATGTTCTAGACAGCAGCCATATAAATAAGAAAATATATTAATTATTATTTTTACAAAATTTCATAATACATTTTTTTTAAAATTTTTCTAATTATTTTTTGGAAATGTTTTTTATAGTTTTGAAAATATTTTTCATTTTTAATTTCTCATCTTTTTCAACTTATTTTCTATTTTTTTTTTTAGAAAAAATATATATTTTTTATATTTTTTCAAATATTTTTTATATTTTTTCAAATATTTTTTATATTTTTTCAAATATTTTTTATATTTTTTCAAATATTTTTTATATTTTTTCAAATATTTTTTATATTTTTTCAAATATTTTTTATATATTTTTTATATTTTTTCAAATATTTTTTATATTTTTTCAAATATTTTTTATATTTTTTCAAATATTTTTTATATTTTTTCAAATATTTTATAAATATTTTCAAATATTTTTTTATATTTTTTCAAATATTTTTTATATTTTTTCAAATATTTTTTATATTTTTTCAAATATTTTATAAATTTTTTCAAATATTTTTTATATTTTTTCAAATATTTTTTATACTTTCTCAAATATTTTTTATATTTTTTCAAATATTTTTTATATTTTTTCAAATATTTTTTATATTTTTTCAAATATTTTTTCCAATATTTTTCAGATTTTTACAAATATTTTTTATATTTTTTCAAATGTTTTTTATATTTTTTCAAATATTTTTTATATTTTTTCAAATATTTTTTATATTTTTTCAAATATTTTATTAGCAGCCATAAGTTGTAAGTAGCAGCACATAATAGTAGCAGCTGAAGTCTTGGCTTATTTACAGTTTTTAGCATATTTAATTTGTAAATAATTTGATGAAATTTCAGTTTCTATATATTCAGCAGTCTATATAGTAGAGAGTATACATAAGTCGTAAGAACTTTTTCATATTAAAGTCAATTATCAATGCGTCAGGTAGCCAAAAAAAAAACACATTTTCACGCATCGTTTGGCAAAAAATAAAAACACATACAGCAGCGTGAGGGGATAAAAAAAAATAAAAGGGTTATGAGTAGACAGCAATAAACTTGAAGTAGAGAAGTGTGAGAGAGAGAGTGAGAGAGAGAGAGAGAAAGGTAGATCAAACACCTGTTGTTTTATTTTTGAAAAGGTTTCAGAGTTGAGGACGCGCAACATGTGACGCTTCGTTAGCTACATTAAGCGACAAAATTGAATTTCGAGCAAGACACAAAAAAAAAAAACAGTAAGCAGCAAAAATAACTATAGCTAAAAAAATATATATATATAAATATATAGTAGAAATAGCAACAACAAGAACAACAACAATTTATGATTCATTGAGTGCAAAATGTCGTGCGCAGTCGTACGACTTCCGTAGAGCAACAACAAACAAAAATTATCAAAAATATCCGTACGTCGATTGTCTGCGGGCAGACACTGTTGTGTTCTTCTTCTTCTTATTGCTGTTTTATTTATTTATTTTTTTTTTTTTGGGCCCGGTGTGAGATTGCGAACATGTTTGTGTTGACAAATTGCCAGCTGGCTAAAATGATGGAAACACACACAAAAAAAAAAAAAAAAAAAATACAAGCGCCAAGCCAAAGGAAGTCAATTTCAACATCATTAGGCAGAGCACAGGCATCGATGAGCAGACAATAGAACAAGAGCAAAAGGGAAATGCTAAAGTAGAGGAAAGAGAGAAACAGTAAGAGAGAGAGAGAGAGAGAGAGAGAAGGGGAAGAACGTGTGTGTGTGTGTGTGTGTGTAGAAAGTCTCACAGCAAAATAAAGTGAAAAGATAAAGATGAGAAACTTCATGAGCTTGAATAACAAGAAAAAAGAAAAAAAAAAAACTTGATTCCTACATAGAGAAAAGACTCAGAGAGACGTAGAATTAAGAGTAGACTTTGAAGAAGCAGCATGTCGTCTACAGCAAAGAAACTTCATTAGAGACTAGCGAAGACTCTGAGACAGAATTGCTAGAAGAAAGAGTAGCGTAATTCTCTGAGATTCTGAGACTAAGAAGAATCTTGTTGATTACAACTAAAAAAAAAAAAAAAAAACTTGATTCGTGATTCGTAGCACAAAGATTACGAGAAATTTGTTAGTAGTAGAATCTTAAACAGAAATCAGCTGAGAAACAGTTGTAAACTTTGCTGCTTGCCAGTGTCAAGAGAAAAAAAAAAAAAATAGTTGGAAATGCTTTTGACTTCCTTCCGTTCTCAAAGTCTTGATTGTTATTTATAGACCAAAAACTACAGCAATAACTTGTTGAAGAAAAACTAACAAAAAAAAAAAAACCAGATGTTACTCTATGTTCTATGTTCTTTCACATGGCCAAGAGACAGACAGAGAGAAAGAGAGAGAGAGAGAGAGTCATAGTTAACACTAATTAAATTGCATACAAATTAAAGTAAGCATGAAAAAAAAAAAAAGAAATGTGAATTCTCCAGAGTATAATTGCGCTTAGTTTGCAAAGAAATTGACTCTCGCTCTCTCTCTCTCTGTCGACTCTTTAATGAACTCTCTATATAGCCATAAAGAAGAAGAAGAAGCAGCAGCATAACTATCGTAATTCATAGAATTTTAGTTTGTTGAAAGAGTGTGCAGGGGGACAACAGCAGCAGCAGCAGCAGCAGCAGGAGCAGGACACACGCAGCACACGCATTGCTCCTTGCATAGTTTTTAGAAATGAATAATTAATAAATCAAAAAATTAATGAGGCCGCAACACGCGCAAATGCCACAGACTAGCAGAGAGAATGAATGAAAGAAAGAAAGAAAGAGAGAAAAATGTTGGAAAATGTTGCAACACGCATTTTGGTTGAACGACGGCAACGACAGACAAAAACGACAACGTCATCAAATTTTCCGCCTATTTGTTTGCAACAAACAAAATTAAAACAATCATAAAAATAAAAATAACCAGAGGAAGAGGAAACGTCAGCAGCAACAGCAGCTAGCGGCTAGCGGCAGCATGTGGCATGTGGCACTCCTTGTCAAAATGTGTAGCGGCAGTAGCAGCAGGAGAGAGATAGAGAGAGAGAAAGAGAAAGAGACGTTAAGCAGTTGAAGCATAACGACATTTTGGCCTAATATCTATCTGCCAAAACAGCGACGCTGCCTCCTTTTACCACCACACCCGCAGCACATTCCCCCCCCCCTCCCCCTGCCCATCTTCTCGCATTATTCTTTCGCATTAGAGACAAAAACCGAAGGCCGTTAAAGCGGCACGCGTCTGAAATCAAATGTCAACCAATACAAAAGCAAGAGAAACAAAAAAAAAAAAAACATTCATTCATTCCTACAATAAGCAGCGACAAACAAAGTTAAGTGCGAGTGAGATAGCAATAAATGAATGACACTGCTTTTTCAGAGGGTTGAGTAAAAGTTACGTGTATCCATGCATCCCTAGGCGCCTTTTTAGCGCACACGCTTTCGCAATTTACGAAATGATCCTTTTGTTGCCAATGCCATAACCTCGCCCTTCTTATACTCATACTCCTCCTCCTCATTTTCTTTCTCCTTATTCTCTTCCCTTTGCATTAATTTCATTCCCCTTTATGTTGTACGCTACATACTCTAATTGCCGTTGCACAAATGTTGCAACAATTTTATTGCCAAATTGCCACAACCAACGCGTCTCTCATATTCTATCTTTCTCGCTCTCTCTCTCTCTCTCTCTCTCTCTCTGTGTATGCGTGTCTGTCTATTTGTCTGCCTCTTATGACAGCCTACTATTAGTCCTACACAGTCCAATTTTAATCTATTAACAGAGCAATTTCACGAAGCCGAACTGAACGTTACTTTCTTTTACAAGTTTTCAGGCACTTTTCTGCCTTGTCAACACTGCACAACAAATTTAAGAATTTGCTAACCAAATTCGTGAACAACGAAAATATGTAAAAATATATGATTATTATTTTACAAAATATTCATATTCTTTTAAAATTTTTCAATTATTTTTGGGAAATGTTTTTTATAGTTTTGAAAATATTTTTCATTTTTAATTTCTCATCTTTTTCAACTTATTTTCTATATTTATAAAAAAAAAAAAACTCTTTAAAATATTTTATAAATTTTTTCAAACATTAAAAAAAAAATGTCAAATATTTTTTATATTTTTCAAATATTTTTTATATTTTTCAAATATTTTTTTATTTTTATTTAAATATTTTTATTTAAATATTTTTTTTCAAATACTTTTTATATTTTTTCAAATATTTTATAAATTTTTTTAAATATTAAAAAAAAAAATGTTCAAATATTTTTCATATTTTGTCTAATATTTTTTATATTTTTTCAAATATTTTTTCTATATTTTTTCAAATATTTTTTATATTTCTTTTAAATATTTGTTATATTTTTTCAAATATTTTTCTATATTTTTTCAAATATTTTTTATATTTTTTCAAATATTTTTTATATTTTTTTAAATATTTTTTCAAATATTTTTTATATTTTTTCAAATATTTTATATTTTTTCTATATTTCTATATTTTTTTTATTAATTTATTTTATTAATTTTATTTTATTTTTCAAATATTTTTTTTTTTTTTAAATAAATTTTCATTTAATTTTTGTAGAAAAATCTAGAAAATTGTATTTGAAAATACTTTGATTATTTTTTTTTTTTAATATTAAGATTTTGTATTAAAATTGTTCATTGCTTTCTGGCTAATTTTTGTTGCATTTGTGTCTTGTCTAATTGTATTGGGATCATTTTACGTTTTTATCTTTTTCTGACTCCACAAATTTATCTAGTCAAAAAGCAAACTAAATGCTAAAAGAAGCCTGCAACAGTAAAAGTAGCAGCAGCAGCAGGAAGCCAAAGTCATAAATGGAATTCAAAAATTAGGAAGACAACAAAAAATGGGAAAATGAAGCAGCTAAAGGCAAATGGCAAAAGGCAAAAGCAAAAAAAAAATAAAAATATAAGAAAAGGAAGAAAAATAACAAGGGGAAAAAAAAATGCAAAACATTTTTATATCTACAAAATCCGCAAAATGCCAAAACTGAATCAGCAAAATTTAATCATCAGCCGCATTGTCAGAGTGTGCGAGCAGCATTAGCTGTAACTGTAGCTTTATATCTGTAGCTTGTATCTGTATCTTTTAACTGTTGCTGTTGCTGTTGCTGCTGCTGCTGCTGCTGCTGTTGCTGCTGTTGCTGTATTTGTGTGCGTTTTATGCGCTTTACTCGGAATTGCTATGGAGCTTAAAAAGCATAAAGCCCCCTCAACAACAACAACAGCAACAACAACAACAACAACAGCAACAACAAAGCTGATGAGCAGACACAAGAGATGCTAACGTGAGTGAGATAAAGAGATGTCAGGAGAGAGAAAGAGAAGACAAAACAATGCTGACTCGTTTCACTGGAAACGTTGCTTGGCAAAAGGTAAAAAAAAAATATATATATATAACACACACAAACAATTGACTGTACTCTCGGCTAGTGATGAGTGCGTGTTGCCACGTGCCACATGCCACACAATGCGCCACAATTCGCTACTTGCAATTGCCAAAAAATACAAAACATTTGTGCTTAAATTCAAGTTGCAAGCGTTGCAAATTGCGGTACACATTTTGCAAATTTTTAAGTGTTTTGAAAATTTTAAAAATAAATTATGAAAATATTTTTTGGAAAAATTTTTTTTTTAATTTAATTTATTTTATATAGTTTTTCTTAATAATTAAACATTTTTTTGCATTTTTTTGTTCTTATATTTTTTTTAATTTAATTTTTTATAAATTTTTCATTTTTTTTTTTTTTAATTTTTTACATTTTATTTTTTGCTATTTAGGAAATAAATTATGAAAATTTGTTTATGAACATATTTTTTTTTAATTTATATTATTTTATATAGTTTTTCTTAGTTTTAATATTTAAATATTTTTCATTTTTTGTTCTTATATTTTTTTTAAATTTAATTTTTATAAATTTTGAAAATTTTTATTTTCCAAAATTTTGCCAAATTTTTTTATTAAATTTTTTTTTTTTTTAATTTTTCACATTTTATTTTTTTATGTTTATTTGTTGCTATTTTGGAAATAAATTATGAAAATATTTTTTTGAAAAATTTTTTTTTTTAATTTAAATTATTTTATATAGTTTTTCTTACCCTTAAAATTTAAATATTTTTGCACCTTTTTGTTCTTATATTTTTTTAAATTTAATTTTTATAAATTTTGAAAATTTTTATTTTCCAAAATTTTTCAATTTTTATGTTTTTTTTTTATAAATTTTTTTTTTATATTTTCACATTTTACTTTATTTTTTTTTTTGCTATGTTTACTCTGCGTGTCACGGTAGAGCTTAACGATCTAAATTTAGACTTTGACTGTCTCTCTCTCTCTCTCTCTCTCTCTCGTCTATGGCACTCTCACTCTTGCTTTACTCTTCTGACTCTCTCTCTCTTACAGTCTTGAAGTTTTGCGTTTCATCATTGTCGCTTGTGTATCCCAAAAAAAAAAAAAAAAAAAAAAAAGTCGAAAAGAAAATCGTTCAAGCTGAGCAAGAAGCGATAAACTCATAACTAACGTTGCATATAAACATAAAATTCCTTTGTCCATTTTGTGTTTGTGTGCTTCGACACACCGTTATGTTTCTGAACAAAATGTGAATGAACTTTTACTTTTATTTTATTCTCTTTTTTTTTTTGGCAGAGCAAAAGTAAAGGGTTAAGAATTGGGAAGAAGCAGCAGCAGATGACAGAGAGAAGTTTGGGTCAGAAAGCTGCAGCAGGTATTGGTGAAGGCATCAGGCATCATTAATCTTGCGCCTGACTAAACCTAACTAATACACACACACACAGACAGAGCGACAGACAGAGAGACAGATAGACAGATAGACAGACTGAGTGCGAGAGTCTGACGCAAAATCTTCACCTGCTTAAACGCAAGGCAAAGGTCTTCAGTTCAGTTCCAATGGAAGCTTTATATATATATTCGCAGCAATCCTTTTCATTATCTCTCGCCGCTCGCGTTTTCGATATCTGTAAAACATTTTTTTTTTTTTTTTTTTTTGTATTTTTATTTTCTTTTTTTTTTTTTTTGCTGACTCAGAGTTGAGGAGACTCTGTGCTGACTGTTGGTTATTAATGGGTTAAGCTAATTATTGACACACTCGGCTGTTTGTCTGTCCGATTGTCTCTGTTCTCTGTTCTGTCTGTCTGTCTGCTTGTCCGTGCCTTTACTTGCTCTGACTAATGTTTAAGCTTAACCTCCCACATTCCAACTTCATTTTGTTGCCACTTCCTGCTACATGCTGCCACGCTGCCAATCTTTCACTTCTCCCTCTCTCTCTCTCTCTCTCTCCATCTCTCATAAAGAGAGAAAGAGAGACAAAACAACAATAACAATCAATTTAAAATTCTTTCCAATACATTTGGCGCGCAAATTATGCATGACAAATGTTTAAAAGTTCATGACTAAAATGCAAACAAAGCGCAAGAGCCATTGCCTCCGACAAGGGTGTAGCTAGGGAGGCAACTCTGTGTGAAGAGGGGGGGGAGGGGTGGCAGAAGAAGAAGAAGAAAAAAAAAATAAACGTTTTACAGGATTGTAAGACAAGCTGCTGATGCTCAAGAGTTGCCGCATTGCGAATGTGCCATGTGAAAAATTGCCATAAAATTATGAAAATGTACGTTAAACTATGCTCATACTCATACTTCTAAATCGCGACCAGACATAAAGAGAGCAAGGTGCTGAATGTTGTGTGGGGGGGGAAGAGCTAGAGGGGAAGAGGGTGGGATATGTATGGTAGTAACACAATCAGTTGCTGCAACAGCCAAGTTGTTGAGTCGAAAACTTGAAAAGTTTTTTGCGTACCATTTTTGCTGCCCAGGCGCGCACTGATGACACACACACACACACACACATACAGCCAGTGAAGAAAGAAGCCAAAAGACAACAGAGATAACAGACACTGGCGTCGTATTTAAAAGGGATTCAATTTTGATTTTCTTCAAATTTTTAACATTTTCAGTTGAATTTTAGACTTGATTTTGATATGTAATGGAAAATTTCATAACTCTAGTACTTGTAGATCTTAGTATCTGCAGAGTTACTGTTACCATACGGTATTATCATAGATTTAAATATATAAGCTGACCTTGAGCTAAGCAAATTTGCCAAATATTATAACTCTAGCACTTGTAGAGCTTAGGATCTGCAGTGTTACTGTTCCCATAGGGTATTATTATGATAGATTTAAATATATAAGAGAAGCTGCTTTTGAGCTGAACAAATTTTCCAAATTTCATAACTCTAGCACTTGTGGATCTCAGGATCTGCATTGTTTAATACTGTTCCCATAGAGTTTTATCATAGACAAATCATATGACAAATGACAAAAGTTTCCCTTGAGCTGAACAAATTTTCCCAATTTTATAACTTTAGCATTCGTAGATCTTAGGATCTGCAAGATTAAATATTGTTCCCATGGAGTATTATCATAAATTTAAATATAGAACAGAAGCTGCCCCTGAGATGAGTATATTTTCCAAATTTTATAACTTCAGCACTAGTAGATCTCAGGATCTGCATAGTTAAATACTGTTCCCATAGAGTTTTATCATGGATTTAAATATATGACAAAAGCTTCCCTTGAGCTGAACAAATTTGCCAAATATCATAGTTCTAGCACTTGTGGATCACAGGATCTGCATAGTTCAAATACAGTTCCCATGGAGTATTATCATAGAGTTAAATATATGACAAAAGCTTCCCTTGAGCTGAACAAATTTGCCAAATATCATAGTTCTAGCACTTATAGATCTCAGGATCTGCATAGTTCAAATACAGTTCCCATGGAGTATTATCATAGGTTTAGATATATCACGGAAGCTGCTTTTGAGCTGAACAAATATTCCAAATTTCATAACTTTAGCACTTGTAGAGCTTAGGATCTGCAGTGTTACTGTTCCCATAGGGTATTATTATGATAGATTTAAATATATAAGAGAAGCTGCTTTTGAGCTTGAGCTAAATTTTCCAAATTTCATAATTCTAGCACTTATGGATCTCAGGATCTGCATAGTTCAAAT
>JBAMBR010003336.1:0-62791 GCA_037044475.1 Zaprionus obscuricornis | reverse complement strand
ATCATAACGTATCCCAAGAATCGGGCAACTGAAGCGTTTGCTTAAATCTTTCTCGGTCTTATCATCATCACAGCTCGTTTCAGGGAATATTCGTTGCCTCGGAAATAATGCCAGATAACACCCTTGCCTTTAGTATTGTCCTTATATTTACCCGTCAATTGGCTGCAATATAGAAAATTAAATATATTTTAAATAATATTACGGAACAATATAATTTTATAAATACCTGTAATGACAACTCCTGTACCACCAGGCGCCAGTGTAAGATATGGCACAATTTGCCTTAGATGATTGATCGTTTTTTCGATCTAAAGTAGTGAATTTCATATCCTTATGATAATTCAAAGAATCACCAGCAGATCCACTAGCTTGTCCTAATGTATGCAATTTATATGCTTCCTCTTCGTTTCCTATGCCAAACTCATCATACATTTCATATATTGAATTGCCTTCGAAATCCTCTAATTCAACAAGTAATTCCTGAGGCTGATCTTCAGTAAGTGCATGTATCTTATCCAGCCCCAGAAAGAACTCACCATCAAGATTCCCGAAGCCATTTTTATATTCTGTCCAATTGCGATAGAAGTCTACACTTCCATCAAATCTTCTTAAAATGACGGTCCAATTACCGTCCCGAGTCTTTGCATCGCAGGATACCTTAAATGGATGCTGACTGTAACTAGGGATGAGTATTTCGTAGACTCCGCTGCACTGGGATGCTGAATCAGCACAACTCCGCCCATAAGACTTCATCATTTTTAAGGGATCTTGTTGGACAACGATTAAATTCAGCAATTTTTCCAGTTTTTCTTGTCCCGATCTCAGCTGCATTATCTCAGATTTGATTTGATCTTGTTGCGCTTTCATTTGATCTTGTTGCCCTTCGATTTGATCTTGTTGCGCTTTGATTTGATCTTGTTGCGATTTCATTTGATCTTGTTGCCCTTCGATTTGATCTTGTTGCGCTTTGATTTGATCTTGTTGCGCTTTCATTTGATCTTGTTGCGATTTCATTTGATCTAGATCAGATTTGCTGCGTTGTTGATCGGCTGCAATGAATGATCTACCAAGAGCTGAATTTAATATAAATCAAACTTCAATTTGTCGATCACTTACTTTAATTCGACCAATTCGGATTTAACAGATAAATAAGCTTTAGTTTCATTTAGTTCGATTATTTCGAATGATTCCGAGAATGAATCAAAGAAACTGATTAAAAATATTAACAATATGAATTTAAACATTTTCGTGATCGTTTTTCGACAAAACTTAACAATGAACTGAATCGATTCTAATTGTCGCCCAATTTTTTATAGCAAATGCTAGAAGTACATACAGCAATGGACACATAAATAGCACAACTTAAAATAATATATTTGATGATGATATTTTACATCGCATTTTCAAACTTGAGATGTCAAACAGTTTCTTAACTCTTTCAGATGTTGCACTATCAAAAACTTTGGTTTTAATCTTGATCTTTATCTTCATCCCTTGGAAAAATTATAATTTTGCTGGGTATATTATTATTCGTATATGTGTATAAAGAAATTCATATAATATAAATACTTGATAACAGTCGAATCTAAGCAGAGAGCATGTATGCGAGCGAGCGCGTAGCTTGTGGTATAATTTTTCACATACACATATGCATATGCATACACATACATATATTTTTTTTTTTTTTTTTTTTTTTTGTATGCACAACGGTAGGAAAAATCTTCTGAAAGATCCCTTCTACTCCAGTAGAAGGGTATGTGCGATTCTTACGCACTAAAAAACCTCCGCCTGCTCCTCTGTCCTTTGTGTCGGCTCACCGGGACGTGTCAATACTGGTAGTACTTCGGTGAGCAGGATAAGTGCTCCTATGCACTCCTTCTATTGCAACGCTTCTTGCGATTCCTCGGTTGTCATTAGTCGCCTTTTACGACAAGCTGACTTAGCTGGGGTGGTATTCTTTCCCGCCGACCTCACGGGCATCAGGCGCTTTTTATTGTCTACCTCCTCTGTTTGTCATTTCGTCGGCACGGACTCGTCTCACGTCTCACGTACTCTGCAAGTGCCACAGATTCTCAGACGAGCGAGAGGAACTGATCAGAATTTCAGGCTCCCAAATGAGACCGAGGGAACTGATTAAGACCATGATGACAGATGCAGACTCCTGGAAGGCGGGCCACGCCACTATTATTAAGATAATGAGACACATACATATATGTAAATGTATCACTGTGTGCAAACTTACTGCAAGTAAAAAGCGCAAACTTATTGATCAGGGAAGGAGAGGGAGGGAGAATGCTGATCAGAAAACGAAATAGGACAGCAAGTGTGACCAAGACGAGTGCGAAGCACATAAGAACAGTTATATTTTATTCAAGGGTGCTGGGTATTTTACTGTCGGGTGCACCCGACTGTAGCCTTTCCTACTTGTTGTTTTTTTTTTTTTTTTTTTGGCTTTAAATTAATATATAATATATTAATTAATTAATTAATTTTAATATATAAGAAATACAATTTTTTTTTTTTGATTAATTTTTGCTAGTTTATTTTATGTGAAGTTTAAGCTTAACATAAAGTAAAGCTCAGGTTTTTTTTTTTTTTTTGTAGTGTTGAGACGCTATCTTTGTGCTTTTGCTTCTTGCTGCCTGTAAAGCAAAGTGAACAACAGTTTCAACAATTATATAAAGTTATCTTGCTCTCTCTCTCTCTCACTCTCTCTCTCTCTTTCATGTATAGAGTTGCTGTCTCGCTCTGTCTTTTGTCGTAAACTTAAGCGCACTTTGGCAAATTGGTTAATAACAAAGAACAAAAGAAAAAACTGAAATACCTTTTAACGAGAAACCAAAACATGAAACAAAACTTTTTCACTTTTTTACACACACACACACACACATATATATATATATATATATACATAGACAAAGTGTTTTTCATTTTGTGGCAAGTTGCAGCAAGCGATGCAACGCGCCGTTTCGCCTTTTTCCTGATGTTAACAAAATTATAAAACTTGCCCCAAACAGTTTACAACCTACGCCAACCCTCTTGCCACTGTCGCTCAATGCCGTCTTCATGATATTTCTTGGCCCACAAGCACCTTTAGCGTCACTTCAGGTGTAAAAAGTTGTTGCAAGAACTTTTGCAACCTGCAGTTGCCGCCACCAAGTGTTGCATTTAATTTTTCAATTAAAAGAAATGAAAAGAAAAACGTAACTAAAACTTGCAACAGCGCATCAGCCTCAATAAATGTGCCAATCGCAGTAACAAAATGAATCAAAATGTAATTTTGCAAATCAGCTGCCACAATGAGAAGCAAGAGATAAACAGTCGTAGAGATGTTTTGTGTTGCATCGACGAACATACAGATTACGAAAAGCCAATAAAGATGTGACTGCTGTGATAGGAAGAGAAAATTCGTTGCAGTTGTCTGACAAAAAGTCGTAATCACAATACAGTGAAATTGTTTTGGATGTCAGCCAGATGCAGCAACAGCAGCAGCAGCAGCAGCAGCAGCAGCAGTAGCTGTAGCAGTAACAAAACTTGGCCAGGCAATTTGAGTCGTATCGAGCAACGATATTCTTTCACTGAGATAATTTCCTGTCATTATTTTGTGGTCTTCCGCAGTCGAACGTAAAAATTGCGACTCAAAGGTTTATTTGCAGCCAAAACCGAACAAACAGGTCAACACGACAAACGGACAAACGGACAAACAGACAGATAGACGGACAGACATAGACAGAGACAGAGACATAGACAGAGATTGCAGCACTGTAAAGTATGAACATAGTACAAGTAGACAGTGTGAGAGAGTGAGAGAGAGAGAGAGTCAGGCAGTCGAAAAATTGACTGCATTGCCCACGGGTCAACAAATAAATTGGCTGCACTGTCGGACAGAGCAACAGTACAACAGTCAAACAGACAGACAGACAGACAGACAGAGAGACATACGAATGGATTGCCGGATAGACGACGCGCAGAAGTTCAGTTGTTCGGCCCAATGTTGATTTTGAGGTCATCGCTGATATTGCGGATGTGAATCCTTTTTGATTGCATTGGCCTCATGCATCGACAGCCAGTTGCCAGTTGCCAGTTGCCAGTTGCCTGATGCCTGATGCATGCTGCAAACAGCAAAGTTACCAATTGCCAATTGCCAGTTGCCAGTGGTTTGGTTGTCAGACATATCAGACGTAAGACAGATGAACTATAACAACAACAACAACAACAATGGCAACAACAACAACGACGATGGCGGCGTATTAATTGTGGTTTTGCCAGTTGAAAATTGGCATTTTAAGTGCGGCTTGGTGTCATTTTCACTGCAGTTAAACCAATAAAAACTCTTTGCCTCAAATATTTATTGCAAAATGTCTGCATAAGGATGAGCAGATGGGCAGACAAACAGACAGACAGACAAATAAGCAAACTGACACTTGAGCATATTTTGATAAATGCGAATCAAGCAATGTTTAAAAATGATCGAGACCGTAAATACTCTACAATTTATTGTTAAGCTAAATTTAATTTTGATTTTATATTTAATTTATTTTCTTCTTCTTATTATTAAAATAAAAAATATTTAAATGATGTTTAAAAATGATCGAGACAGTAAATACTCTACAATTTATTGTTAAGCTAAATTTAATTTTGATTTTATATTTAATTTATTTTCTTCTTCTTATTATTAAAATAAATATTTAAAATATTTAAATGATGTTTAAAAATGATCGAGACCGTAAATACTCTACAATTTATTGTTAAGCTAAATTTAATTTTGATTTTATATTTAATTAATTTTTTTCTTATTATTATTAAAATAAAAAATATTTAAATGATGTTTAAAAATGATCGAGACCGTAAATACTCTACAATTTATTGTTAAGCTAAATTTAATTTTGATTTTATATTTAATTAATTTTCATCTTCTTATTATTAAAATAAAAAATATTTAAATGATGTTTAAAAATGATCGAGACCGTAAATACTCTACAATTTATTGTTAAGCTAAATTTATTTTTGATTTTATATTTAATTAATTTTCTTATTCTTATTATTAAAATAAAAAATATTTCTTATTTTTTTTCATGCACTAAAATTCTGTATAAATTCTAATATTTAATTTCTAATTATTTGCAACTTATAAAATTTATACAACTTATCAGCTTGCAAGCTTGACTCGACGTTGACTTTATCACAGCCACGAGCCAGCATTTATTTATTTTGTATTTTGTATGTTTTTTTTTTTTCTTTATTATTTCTTATAATTTTTATTTTCGGATTTTTTGTTTTTTTGTTTTTTTTTTTTATAATAAAATTTATGTATTTGAACTTCTAAAATTCTTATCAGCTTATGAAAGCTTGACGCTGAGCTCGCCACGGTCAAAAGCCAAATATGATTAGCATATAAAAAAAAAAAATGTAGTGGAAATTTTTGAACATAAAAATAGTTTCAAACGTAATGCGATAGAAAAATAATGCACAAATACTATAAAAAGTTTAGTCAATCGACGATCAGATCAATTCGTAAACAATTACGAAAATGTTGAAAATTTTCAGAATCTTCAGAAATGATTGAGCTGAAAGTTAGTTTTCAATCAATTGAAATTAATATTTAATATAATTTGAGTTTTTTTTTATTTGATCGAAACAAATATTAATAAGAAATCATTAGAAGCAAATCAAAACTGTTCAAGATAAAACTCAAATCAAAGTAGACCAAGGAATAATAAAATTAGATTTGATAAATTTAAAGTAAAAATTTTCTTGAAAAAACTTCAAACAAAAAAAAAAAATCAATTAAAAATAAAGCGGAAATAATTGTTAAAGAAAATAAAAATATTAGTATAGTATATGGTGTTGGATGTATAAAGAGATTGATTTGCTGTGCGACAACACACATTGCACGCTTGGCTGTTGCAATGCAATGCAACGGATGCTGCCGCAATTGTCAGTTCCATCAATCATGGCCAGCAATGACAGGCGCTTGAACGTGCCATAGATATGTGTTGCATGCCCCAAATGAATACAGCTACACTGCTTTCTAATGTAATCATTGTGTGACTAAGAAAATATCAAACAGACAGAGCAGAAAATAGTAAGGGAGAGAGAGAGACAGAGAGACTTAATACTGCTAATAACTCAACTGGCCCGCAGTCGCAAAAGGCATAAGAAATGGCAAAAGTTTTATTGAAAGTGCCACACAATTTGTTTGTATATTTAAAATTATCATACAATTTTCACAAAAAGTTTCAACACAGCAGCGTAAAGTGAAAGAGAGACTAGAATGGTGTGTGAGAGAGAAACAGAGAGAGAGAGAGACAAAGTACTTTCTTTAACTTTGACTTTTTGCCTTTCTGGGGCACATTTTGAATTACATTTGTGTAATTTTGCGGAAAAGAAACTTTTTTTTATTTTATTTTATTTTTTATTTGCTAATTTTGTTAAATTCGAGCACAAAAATGAAAGAGAATTTGAAATGAGTTTGAGAAAATGCGGCAAAAAGAAACCCAACGACCCAACGAATGATACTTGCCACTTGGTGGCAGCAAGCGAATAGCGCCTTGCGGCAAAAATAATTATAAAGACACATGTAATTTGTAATTCTTCATGTTTATGCTCTTGCTGCGGGTATATTCATTTTCACCTGTAGCTTGACATATATATATATATATATATATTCATGATCAGCATCTATTACATAACTGCCGTTGAAACAAATGATTTAAAATTTAATTTCCTTTGTATTAGAAAATTTTTGTTTAAACGATAAAGAGTATGAAAATCTTCGTCGCGCTGTTATGATAATTTTTGTTTTCTTGTTAACATTTATTTCCATCGTGAAGTAAGCGCAAAATGTAAGCAATATTTTCATTACTAAATAATGCAAATTGTTAAAAGTTCACAGTTAATAATAAAGTCTATTTTAGTAAATTAAATAAAAAATTTGAATTGAACTTTTTAAATTAGATTAAAATAAAGCTAACATTTGTAAAGTTCAAGGAATTTAGCATAAGATTTGTTAATAGCAATTAATGTAAGGCAAAAATGCACGCGAAAGCTTTAAATAGCTTTCAAAGTTATAATTAAATTCAAGAGCTTTTAATGTGCTTTCAAAGCTCGATTTAAATGGATGCAAAAGCTTTTATATGAAGCATACTTACGTAGTCATATTTTAAAGTGCTTTCAGAGCTTTTGATATGCTTTTAATGTGCTTTCAGAGGTTTTTATATGCTTTCAATGTGATTTCAGAAGTTTTAATATGCTTTTAAAGCTATAATTAAATTCAAGAGCTTTTAATGTGCTTTCCAAGCTCGATTTAAATGGATGCAAAAAGCTTTTATATGAAGCATACTTTCGCAGTCATATTTCAAAGTGCTTTCCGAGCTTTTCATATGATTTTATAGTGCTTTCAGAGCTTTTGATATGCTTTTAATGTGCTTTCAGAGCTTTTGATATGCTTTTAATGTGCTTTCAGAGGTTTTTATATGCTTTCAATGTGCTTTCAGAGGTTTTTATATGCTTTTAAAGCTATAATTAAATTCAAGAGCTATTAATGTGCTTTCAAAGCTCGATTTAAGTGGATGCAAAAGCTTTTATATGAAGCATACTTACGAAGTCATATTTTAAAGTGCTTTCAGAGCTTTTGATATGCTTTTAATGTGCTTTCAGAGCTTTTAATATGCTTTTAATGTGCTTTCAGAGGTTTTTATATGCTTTCAATGTGCTTTCAGAGGTTTTTATATGCTTTTAATGTGCATTCTCAGTTTAATCTTATTAACTTTAATATAATTTTTGAATAAAATTTAATTAAGCATGGCTTTAATTGTATTTAGAAGCTTTTAGCATTGCTTTAATGTGCTTTCTAAGTCATATGTTAGGTGAGAATGTTGTAAAATAAATTACTAAAAATCTAAATAAAATAAATTATTCTTAGTTCTATTTTATAATATTTACATTTCATATGCCTGCAGCAGACACAGATATACACATATATCTATATATATATATATATATATATATATATATCTATATATATTATTTTATGCAATCAACTGTCAGCTTTTAGTCTGCTTACATTTAGTTCTAAGCATAAGCGGATTTGTCACAAAATACCGTCTCTTCATCTGCGCTATGAGATTTGATATTTAGAAGTTTCTCTATCAAAATACACATGCAATTTCATTAGCAGTCACTGTGTAAGCGAAAGCAATGTTTAGTCGAATATTTCTTTTCTTTTACCTTAACACCCCCCTCCCACCCCTTCCTCATCGAACATGTTGTAGGCTCAACTTTAATTGCAATTAACTAAATACACGCACAAAGCGTTGTTTGTAGGTCGAGGAGTACAAATGAATATGCATTCCATTAAATCAACATTAATTTATTTAATGTATTGTGCCCAAACTATTGTTTTAGGTTTCCGTTCTTTTTTTTTTTTTTTGGCATTTGTTACTAAACCATATCGAATTTTGTATACTCTGCAAAGTGTCAACTTACAATTACATTTATTTATTTATTTTTTTTTGTTATATTTACTTTGAAATTGAAGAAATATTTATATGGTATATATTTTTTATATTGTATATAAAATATTTGCATATATTATATAAAATTATTATGCTATGGTAGAGTATTTAATAGTCGCAATTGCATTCAAATATTTTCATAGTTTTGTTTTTGTTTTTTTTTTTTTTGTTGTTTTTTGCTTTTGGGCGGCTTTTAGTTGTGCGTAAATTGTAATAAACACATGTAGGCCAACTAATACATTGGCATGTGGCATTCGGCATACGGCATACGGCATACGGCATGCGGCATGTGGCATGTTTGTGGGAGGCAGGCATTCGAATAATTGATATTGATGGTTGTAATCTTACTTAATCCCTAATTACAAACAAATGAATACACAAACATTTATGCATGCATCTGTCTGTGTGTGTGTGTGTGTGTGTGTGTTTGTGTGTGTGTGAGTTTCGACAATAGCAAATATCAGAATATAAAAGAAAACTAATCTATACTCTATAAGATATACATATCTTCATATGCTTGACCAACTAAACTCAAATAAATATTTTCTCTCTCTCTCTCTCTCTCTCTCTCTCTCTATCTTTTACTTTTTGTATAGCGAAATTAATTTCCTAAATTACAAGTGCCAATTTCTTTATGCTGCTCTCTCTCTCTCTCTCTCTTTCACAGTCTCTAACTATTTACTAATTCCATTCATACATTCTCATTGGCATTCAGTCGCATTAAACAAAACATATTGCATCATGAATAATTGAATAAGTTTGAGTGTTCAAATTAATACAACACTTCGATGAGATTCCACGGTGATTTTCTGCCTGCCATACAACGATATGCGATATACAATATGTTAATCTCTTTAATCATCCAATCATAAATAACTTGAACTTTAATTCCAATGCCCAATGCATTGCCTATAATTATCAAATCTATATCGAGAATATTTTACACTTTAGGTAATACAATTTAAACCATCAACAAACAAACAAATATTCTACACATTTATTTATCACAATTTATGCGATTATTTATTAATTTAAACAAAATGTGATTAATGTACATTACGACAAAAAAAAATTAAAAATAAATAAAAAATAATAATAATAATTATAGTAAAATCCAATAAATATGCAAGTACATATTATCATAAATATTTTGTGTTTAGTTATGTGCAAAGTTCAACCGACATTTATCTGGAATTTCAAATGCTAGAAAAGAAAAATTGAAACACTTATTGAACATTGGAAAACTAGTTCCCATTAAAATTTATCAATTTATGCAATCGAAATTCCCCTGAAGTAAAGTCTATGAGATACTTATACTTATTAACAGTATAAAGCTGCCAGGGATGCAAAGACTCAGGATGGAAATTGGAGAATTAGTATGAGAAAACTGGAAGCGGATGAAGAATGAAAGTATAGTTTTCTATAGTATTTGGATAGAATATAAAAATGATCTAAAAATCTAGACCCATGCCGTTGAGAAGCCTCAGGTCCGGTCCTGTAGGATCTTTAGTTGGAGGTAATATGAGATGCAGGATAATTTATATACAGTAAATGGAAGTCAGTAAAACTGCTACAGATGCGCTGTGGCTGCCAGAAGGATACGAAATTTATTACTTCAGGACCAGTAGAACAATCTAATGATAATTGTGCCATAAGTTAAGCTTTCGCCTAGTGTATTTTCAGATACTTCCAAAATAAAATTGTTTCATAATATAATTTTAGCTAAAGACCAAGAAAAATTTGTAATTAATTGTTTAAAGGCTTATTCATACTAATGAAATATAAGCTTATCAATGCACAAACACACACACACACACACACTTAAATATATGATTTGTTATGCTAAGCAGCTGTTAATCGTTTTCATTGATAAACTAAATGAAGAAATAAATTTCACAATTTTCCTTGGACATGTCAAAGCATTAAAAACAAAACAAAAAAAAAAATCACTTGTAACAATATTGTGAGTTGAGAGATGGGAAATGATTGTTGGGCGCTGAGAACTGAGAACTGAGAACTGGTCGAAATCATCAATAAAACAATCAATATGCTGACAGCAGACAAAACTGCTTGGGGTCAAAATGGATGAGCAGCAGGCAATGTTTGCTGTCCCCATTCATAAATTGACACATTATCAAAATTTATGGAGGCAAAAGTTGAGCTGATATTGAGGCGTGATATGAGTAACATTTGTTGCTTTTGTGTGCAAGGGGAAGATGGGGGAGGGGAAAGGGAAGGGAGAGTAAGTTATATAGTAGAGTTGCTTGCAAGCAAATAACTGTAGAAAATTAATGATGCGATACAATGCAGCAGAAAACAAAAGACAAAACGTTGCACACAGACACTATACAAAAGCAAGGAAAGACAGAGAGAGTGAGAGAGAGAGAGAGAATGAGAGAAAGTAAGTAGAAAAAATAAAAGAGAAGCAACAGTTGCGAAACAAAAACTCAAGCAATAAACGGCAGACAAGTAGTATGAGAATTGAGAGTGTTGAGGGTTGACTAACGGAAGCAAACCTCCCGCTGGCAACACATTGAGGGATGTCAACGTTGTTGTCCTTGTCATGCGACGGTCAAAACTGCCAAATGTAACGATGACAAGTGCTTACCCGGTGGTGCAAGGGGAGTTTTAATGGTAAAAGAAAATATTACGCCCGCATGGGGTTTCCGGTGTGTCAGAAAACGTACCAGAAAACGGGGGGGGGGGGGGGGGGTTGACAAGGGCTCTGATATCGCTACCATCCCAATTCACCCAGCGAGAAGGGGTGGGGAGGCACAAAATGATTTTGATTTCAGATTTTCTGATGTTTTTATTAAATTTTCTCTAGCGAGATTCACAAATTTTTTTGTAATAAACTGCCATCAAGTAATGCGTCTAGCTACAAAATGCCACCACCAAATTTCTGACCCACCAACCATCACCATCCCTTCCTTCCGTCCTTCCTTTCGTCCAAATGTAAATCCTCTTAACTGCTTTATGCTAGAGGGTTGCGAAACGCCCCAACAATTGCGCCTGATGGAAATTATTTGTTTTTGGCTTTTGGCTCTGTTGGTTTGATATATTCATTAAGTACACTGTAAAAAATACTTGCAATGAACAATTTTTTCTTTATATTTATTTTAAATTTTTGTTAAATTATTTATAGAATTTTTCGTAAATTTTTTTTAAATATTTTATATTTAATAAATAAATAAATATTTTTATATTTATATTTTTTTTATTCAATTTTATTTTAAATATATTTTTTTTACAAATATATTTTTTTACATATGACTTTTTTTTATTGTTTATTAAATTTAAAATATTTTTATTATAATTTCATTTATTATTATTTTTTATTTATCATTTTTTTTTTTATATATATATTTTTAAAGTTGAAATATAATTTCAATATATTTGTGTATATATTTTTATATAAATTTACTAAAAATGTTTTTTCCAGTGTATTCATATGTATCTGTGCATGTGTGGTGTCCGTGTATGTCTGGGGTAAAGTTTTGCTTGATATAAATTTCAACTTGCTGCAAATAATTGCGACGTGAACAGCACAAGAAGTCACCAAAAGTCGCCAGTTTTCGGTCGACAGATGACGTGACACGCGCAAGTTGAGCGGAAAGAGAAGCGTAAGTTGTAGAGAAGGAGAAGAAGGGAGGAACGACATGTCTAAGGTTTTTTTTTTTTTTTTTTTTTTTGCAGCGCGTGTGAAATGTCACTTCAATTGCGGAGTCTACAAATGTTGTTCACCTTTTTTTTTTACACGTAGCGAGCATCAACGTCAACAACTTTTTAACAATGAAGACAGCGAAAAGGAGCTGATGGCATAAGGGGGGAGTATTGTGGAGAGGCTTGAGGCAAAGTGAAGGAAGAAGAGATCCAGACAATGGCTTTACTTATTCATGCTGCAAAAAGACATTGAGACAGAGACTGAGAATGAGACTGAGAGAGAGAGAGAGAGAGAGAGGAAGGGAAGAGGGGAGAGAGGAATGCCAAACAACTTCCGGAAAAATCATCCTTAGACGACGCTGTTTGACATTTTCGGCCTGAATTATTTATTCACTGCACTCTGCCAGGTTTCAGTTTTGCCTTCCGTTCACTATCTCTCTCTCTCTCTTTCTCTCTGTCTTTTTGTCTCACTCACACTCTCTTGCACAGTCACTAGTTGCTGGCTGCACTATAAAAAATTGCCATGGGAATCGATGTTAAAAGTAAACTTTTTCTTTCTCATTCTCATTCTCCTTCTCTTTATTTTTGTATTTTTTATTTTATTTTATTTTATTTTTTTTTTTTTTATCTAGTTTAGTTTTCATTTTGCATTTTGCTTTTTGTTCTCGCTTTTTTTTTTTTTTTTTGTTTGTCGAACAGTTTCTCTTTTATTTAATCAACAACTGACATTGCCGCGTTTGCCACACAGTCTCACAGTCCCAACACTGTTGCAACAACACAGCTGCCTCTTCCCCTTAGCCATAGTTCAAGTGACAGTTGCAGCAACGTTGAGCACATAATCCCCGTTGGCCGAATCGTAAAAGCTGCGCTGATTCCACATGCATATTATACGTAGATTTGTTGCATTTATATTCCATACACCTAACGCCCCTTCCCCTCAATCTGCATATACTATATATATATATATATTGGCGCAGACATTCGTGAAATCACAGTTTGCACAGGTTTCAAAAGTGATTTGGGAACTGGGAACTGAAAACTGAGAGCAATGCAAGATACAGAGAAATTGAAAGAGAGTGAAAGAGAGAGAGAGAGAGGGAGAGGGAGATACTATTAGTCTCTGCTAAGTCCACATACGCTGCGACAACAATTTGTTGTTGACAAGCGCAAATCCTTATGGCTTTTGGTCACTTAAGTAAAGTGCATTTTGGGCCCAAAAGACTTTTGCACAGTCATCGCGTAATTTTTGCAAATTTATCGATAAACAAAAATATGCAAGTCTATAATTAAAAACAAACTATATTGCAATAACTAAAAATATAAGAAATTTATAGCCGAGTATGATCGACTTTATGATACCCAATAGTCACATGTGAATTTCCATTTTGAGACAGAAATTTCAGCAAAATCGATGAGTATTGAGGTTGTATACGTTTTCTGTAGGCGTTAGGGAGTCGTGATTTTCCTACAACAAATTTAAGTTACTGAAATTGAAGTTGATGTGCAAAGTAAAATGAAAATTTCTAGAATTTCATCTTTTCATCAGAAATTGTTTGCAGCTATTCATTGAACTTAGTTGCCATAGCATAAAACTATATATAGAAATTGTCTGTTGAGCTATATAAATTATATATGTACGAGTATATATGTATCTTAAGCACTAATTGAACACTTGATGTATTCATTTTCTTGTTGTACACACTCAACACTCAACACGCACAAATCTCCCGCTGGCAAATTGTGTTCAAGGTTCAACAGTGCAAAATGAACTCGGGCAATGGCTTAAAAGCAACAGCGATTGCTACTCCCCATGGTGACTAGTACTTTATATCTTCTCTCTCTCTCTCTCTCTCTCTCTCTCTCTGTCTCTCTCTCTGTCTATCTTTATCTTGCTTAGCTGCTATTGTGTATGTTCGCTGATCCCGCAGCGTAATTAGTTAGCAAAATGTTGAAGCATTTGAAAATTGTACGTAAATTGTTTAATTGTTGCGCCCAAAAGCAAACTGAAATAATCTGCTCAAATTTCATTCATTACTTCAACTTCAACGTTTACTTGCTTTCTAATGCTATGCCTTGCCACTTGCCTCTTGCCATTTGCCTCTTGCTACTTGTATGCATACTGTGCGAGATAGGAGATGAGAGATGAGCTGAGCTGAGATGCTGCTGACGTCATAAGTTGCCACTTCATTTGCATAAATGAATTCTGCAAATTTTTTGAGTAGCACTTGATGTTAGTGCTGCTATTGCTGTTGTTCGTTTCTCTTCCTTTATTGCTACTCAATGCTCATCTGTGGCATACAGCGATGCAACCAGCGACTCATCTACATGCTTAGCCATAAACCGCAATTCAATGCGTCTAAATAGAATTTTCACTTTTGTAAGCAGCTTCTCTCTCTCTCTCGCTCTCTCTCTCTCTCTGTGTTTGGGTTTTCTCTTTCAACTCAATGGCAGACAACTCTCAATGCAACTTGACTCAACTCTGAAGTTATCTTGAGTTTCGAGTAGCATACATCACGCATACGCCGCATATGCGCCGTCATCTGACGGCTTCTGTTTTTGGGCTTTCTATTTAATTAACATGTGAGCTGCTTTTCAAGCATCTGCTGCATATTCAATGTTGCCATTCAAGTGCATACTTCAAGCGGGGGGGGGGGGAGGCCACGCTCATCTTTCACTTCTTGCACACTTTTACATTGATAACTTGAATGCAAATAAAAAATAAAAAATAAAATAAAATGAAATTCTATTGAAATGCGCTTTTTATCAATGGCAAAATGAACTTTTAATTAATCTTTATATATCTGTCTATATATATATATATTTTATATAATATTTTTTGTAATATTTCCTCTGGTCATACTATTATCAGACAACACCTCGCATATGGCTTTAGGCATGTACGCTACGCAACTCATTCAAACTCAACTCAACTGAATATAGCTCAGCTCAACTCTGTTCTGCTCTGCTCTTCTTTGCTCTTCTCAACTCAGCTCAACTGAACTCAACTGAACTGAACTAAACTGAACTCAACTTTTATCATTATGATGCGAAAATGATGCTAAACTTTTCCCCATATACCGTTGAGTAAATTAGTTACATTTCCACTTTCTAAGCGATTTAGTTTGTTGATTAAACTTTTTACATAAACGCCATGACCGCGCCTCGAGGGAAACAGTAGCAGCAGCAGCAGCAACAGCAACAGTAGCAACAGCGAAAATAAATTATGCGCTATTTGGCGTGTATTGCCCAAAATATCACACATACGACGCGTGTTACACGACGTTCACGTTTCAAGCGTATCAAGCATTTAATTCAATTTAAATGCGACTAAAGCGATTACAACAGTGTTTCATAATTATAATAAATATCATTAAAATTATATTTTTCATTTACATACATGTATTTAAATAATTTTCAAATATTAATTATGCTGCATAATAAATTATATTAAAATTGTCACAAATAAATATGCAATAAATAAGCATTGAAATTTGTTCAGAAAATTATATGAAAAAATAATTTCTTGCGAATTATTTTATTTTAATTAATTTAAAATTATATTTAAAATAGAATTTTGAAAATTAAATATAATGAAAATTAATTAATATAATTAAAATATAATTAATATAATTAAAAAAAATAATAAAATTAATATAATTAAAAAATATTAAAATTAATATAATTAAAAAATATTAAAATTAATATAATTAAAAAAATATTAAAATTAATATAATTAAAAAATATTAAAATTAATATAATTAAAAAATATTAAAATTATTAAAAATTAAAAATAATTAAATGAAAAATGAAAATTAATTACTAATAAATTTAATGAAAATTAAAATTAATTAAAACGAAAATTGTTAAAAAAAAATAAAATTAATAAAAATTATAATTAAAATTAATGAATAACAAAATTAATTAAATTCTATCGATTTTTTAACACTATATTTTACTATTAATTTCACTTGTTTTTTTTTACTTAGATAATTAAAAAAAAATTATAAATTATTATTATAAATCTTCAAATTTTCTTTTTGGAGCTGATAAATTTAGAAAACAGAAAAATATTGTGCAAATTTTTCATATGAAGAAAAATATTTTTAAAGGGTCTGACATCTTGTTGTTGTTGTTGTGGTTGTCGATGATGATGATAATATTTTGAAGATGATTTGAAGTGCTGCTTAAGCGCAAAAGAAAGGCAAAAATTGATAACTCACTATGCATTCATTTATGTAGTCATTTCCAGTTCATGAATACTATGAAGCATCGAAATGCGGATAAACATATTGCTCTGCTACTCTCATGGTAGTCTAAGGACCTACTCAAAAAACATTAAATAAACACACACACAAACACACACACACACATGTATACACATATTGAGCACTTAAACAGCATGTGGCCTATGGAACGCTCGTTCGAACGGTCATTTCCGGGATAAAAAGGTTCGAGGTTAACATGAGATGGTGGGCTAAAATGGGAAGCAGTTAGCATAATGTTGAGCCACTGTTGCCGCACTTTACAATGGCCAACTTGTGGGCCATTAACCAACAACAGTAACAAGAAAAGCAGCAAAAAAAGAAAAGAAAAAAAAATTGTTGTATATGAAATGAAAACAAGTTCAAGACATGCGAAACGCTTATTAAAACGATACTTTAGTTGCTTCCGCAGCCCACGCCCCCCTCCTCCCAAAAATGTACATGTACGCATCCTGTGGCAAAAGGTAATTTAGATTGTGAATACAAGCGTCAAATGCGACGCCCCCACCGCTAACTCTGTCACTGTCTCTGTCGCTGTCTCTGTCTCTTTCGCTTAGTGTCTTTGGTTTGACATGCAGGTTAAATAGATTAAGGATATCGCTTACATCGCTTACCACTAAGTGGTAATAGAGGCAACGAGTCTACTTGCCACCTGCCACCTGCCGCATGCCGTATGCCGCATGTCGCATGATACCTTCCTGCTGCCACCTGGCGTCTGTTGTCCGCTGCTTGATGCCTTGTCAAGTCAAAAGGCCAAACAAGCGAAAACTGAAAGTAATTGCCAAATATTGAGTCAACAGCAAGGACAACAACAACAACTACAAAAACAATTTCAACACTTGCACAAGCGGCCTAAAGTTTTCTTCTTGAGCAGCAAATTGAATTATTAATGTTGTTGTCATTGGGCTTTGGATTGAATTGTGGCGCCTTCGCCTTCGTCTTCGCCTTCATTACCTTCTACTTCTTCTTAACCAAAACGCGACTTTAACCTGCGCCAAGTCAACAGTCTGGCAAACTTGTTTGTCCAGCTCTATAATTAAGTTGCCTGTCATCGCGTCCTGCCAACATTACAAACTCAAACTTTTTCTTGCAAGGTGCGTGGGGCGTGAACCCTCAGCGGGTCTTTTTTGACTTTTATTTATTTATTTATTTTTTTGGTGGGGCGTTAACTTATGATTGTACAGTTGTTATTTAGTGCAAATGAAATCTGTTGTCAAAATTAAACAGTGTGACCAAACATTATGCAATTTAATCTATAATTAAATGTTCAATTACAACAAGAAGCTAAATTCAAGTTTTAATACTTATTGTACAACAATCGCAGTCTACAATATCAAAGTATGATTAGCAACTATAACTTCTAGCAACTACAAGGCAAACATTTCTATCGTAACGCTCAAAATGATTTCATTTATTTTTAGCATAACCTTAAAATAAAAAGTTTTTGCCATAATAATAATTTGATTAATAGAAAAATAATAATAATAAATTCAAAACGCTTTTGTCTTTCAGTGTTAATTAATAAATTCAATATTTATGTTCATCAAATGTGATAAAATAGCAATATAATTTTATATATATCAAAGAGTTTATACACTTTCATGTATATCCGATTGTTTCTATGACAGCTATAGGATATAGTCAACCGATTTGCATTAAATTTGCCTAAAAGTTATAAGTCATCATTAAACGCAAGTGCTGAAAGTTTCAGGCGCATAGCTTCAGAAACAAACAAGTTTTTCATATAAATAATCAATTTTCGACCGATCATTCCTATGGCAGCTATATGATATAGTGATACAATCCGTCTTACTTCGACATATATGCAGCTTTTGGCCATAGGCATTATGTATGCTAAAACTTATACAGATAGCTCTAAAATTTAACTCACAACTGACGAAAAAATAGTTTAGAGCTCAGCTATTTATGCTGATCATGAATATATATATATATTATACATCTATACATATGTTACATGCTGCTATGCAAATTCCATATACTCTTGGCAAGAGTATAAAAATGGAATTGGCCGCAGAAATTGACATTGTCTGTTAGCTGGATAAGAGCATAAAATGCTTTCGAAATGTTTCAATCCATTTGAATGCCAGAAGCCACACCCCAAAGACATACAATTTGTAGACTTGGGGCGTTGTTACAGCTGTCCATGTGCTAACTGTCTGTCCAGCTGTCTAACTGTCTATACAGCTGTCTATCTTCTGGCCAATGTCCCATCGATTGTCACTTTTTATGTCTTGTGACACTTAAGTTTATTAATTTTTGCTGCACTGCGTCTTAGTTTTAATCACTTTTGCCTTTAATGCCATGACATTAAAATATCTTAGTGTCCGCGCTCTGTGTATGTTTTGCCTTCTGTTTCTAGGCAATTTTATGAAACTCATTTGTCGCCCATTCACTGCATAAAAATATACAACAAAAATTAATTACTAACTAACAAAAAAAAAATAAACAAGTAGAGAAAAGCAATTAATGTGCCGCAACAGTGGAAGCAGCAACAGCAACAGCAACAGCAGCAGCAGCTAATATTTACGCATAAGAACATAGATAATTTTCCATAAATTTATTAACAAAATGACGGCCGCTAAAATCAATTCTGCAGAAATTAAAAAAAAAAAATGAAAGAAAAAAATTAAATAAATATAAATAAATATAAATAAATATAAATAAATATAAATAAATATAAATAAATATAAATAAATATAAATAAATATAAATAAATATAAATAACTATAAATGAATATAAATATAATATAAATAAATATAAATAAATATAAATATAATATAAATATAATATAAATAAATATAAATAAATATAAATAAATATAAATAAATATAAATAAATATAAATATAATATAAATAAATATAAATAAATATAAATAAATATAAATAAATATAAATAAATATAAATAAATATAAATAAATATAAATAAATATAAATAAATATAAATAAATATAAATAAATATAAATAAATATAAATAAATATAAATAAATATAAATAAATATAAATAAATATAAATAAATATAAATAAATATAAATAAATATAAATAAATATAAATAAATATAAATAAATATAAATAAATATAAATAAATATAAATAAATATAAATAAATATAAATAAATATAAATATATATAAATAAATATAAATAAATATAAATTTCAGCTCAATCGGTATTTCAGCTCTTCAGTTATATTCCAAACTAATGGAGAAAATAAAAAGTGCGGATAACTGCTTCAAATCATCGTTCTATCTCTCTCTCTCTCACACTATTACTCTCTTACTCTAACATTGTGTGTTTTTGTTGTCGTTTCATTAAAAATGCAAATTTCAAGCAGAACTTGAGGCGTTCTCTACCAAGGCGCGATTACGCAGTTCAAGAGGCCCATCAACAGCAACACCAGCAACAGCAACAACAAAAGCAGCAGCAACAGCATTGTTCTACTGCTAAAGAAGCGGTAGGGGGGCGAGGGTGGGGCGTATGCTTAGCACTTGAGTTAAGGTAAACTCGGCTCAGGCAAAGTTATCTTCAAGTGGCCACTCGTCATATTCAACATACTCGCAACACTCACACACTCTTCTTCTCACTCTCTCTCTCTCTCTCTCTGACACTGTCTCTGTCTTTCACTCTTTCTATTTGTATTTGTTGGCAACATGCAGTCATAGTAGAGGAACGTGCCAAGTGCGTCAGCTGCAGTTGCATGCTGACATCCCTCTCCCCAAACCCAGAAAACACTTGAACAATTGCACCTTGGGCAAACAATGGACAAATGTGGCAACGCAAGGCGACAGAGTTATTCCCCCTTTCGCTTCGTGCAACATACCTCTAACTTACCTCAGCAAGTGTCTTAGCCACAAGCGAAATGCATTTAGATGTTGTCTGCTGCATATGTTGATATACTCTTTCCCCACCCCCCTCTCTCTCTCTCTCATTCTCTTGCTCTCTTAGTCACATTGCGTTGTTTATGTGCTCTGCTATTGCTATTAACTAAATGTCAACGCCATAGTTTAGTTTATGCTTGCAAACTCTGCATTTGATTTAACTGCGCCTCCAGCTCAAGCCTCAACCCTCAACCCTCAACCCTCAACCTTTAGTTCATCTATATGAACGTGTTGAAATATCTCTTGACTTATCATATGGATAACAATTTCGATTAATATGCAATTTATTTCTGATATTAAATTAAATTTTACTGACTGTTAACTGTACTGCTTACCAGAGGGTATAATGACATTGGGATACTCCATGTGCACTACAGGCAATGGGCAACTTTTTACAGACACAAGATCAGATCGGAAGTTTGCTGATCAAATCGATTTTCTTGCCTACAGGGTATCATAGAGTCAAGTATTATTAAGAAATTTTACTTGTACAAGTACATCATATAACATTAAACAAAAAGAGAAATTATAGTATTATTTTCATATTTGAACTTAGCTTAAATTTTGTTGTTTTTATTTTCCTTTGCCAAGCACGAACAACTTTTCATATTATTTTAAGACTTTGTATTAACCAGAAAAAAAGAAATAGAAAAAGAAAAAGAAAAACAATTTTTCTTGCATTTACCAAAGCTCTTGACAGAACTTTTTGCCATGTCTGACAAAATATTTTGTATTTTCCATCTGTCAATTTGTAAGGCTGCAACACAAAAAACAAAATAAAAATAAAAATAAATTTTCTCTATATAAATTTGAGGCATAGGCGAATGAAGGCAAAAAAAAAAAAAATATATATATATATATATATATATATATATATATTCACATATATATCTAGCGTAATATTAAAATTGAACACGTAACACGTAGCCAAAACGTGAGCTACAGTGCTGCCTGACAGAAAGCGCACGTCATGAGAGAGTGAGAAAGAGTGTGTGAGTGAATGAGAGAATATTGCGCAAATATTGTTAGAAAATATATTGAAAGACAGAAATATTTTTTTTTTGCCAAATAGTTTCGTTTATTTTTCCCCTCCTCTCTCTCTCTCTCTCTATCTTTCTTTCGCTCTCTTCTGTCTTTCTGCACTGCCTCCCTTCCCATGAGCAACTGTCGCTCAATTTGGCATTTAGATCAAAGTCCCAAAGCACTTAAAGATGACACATGCTTCGAGGTTTCCCCCAATGCTTAACAATTTTTCCTCTGCTTTTTTTATTTTTTTTTCATTAATAAAAGTATTTATTTTTTTTTTAGTGCTTATTGTGACAAACATAAAACTATTACTAGCAAATACTTAAAAAAAAAAATAAATATATAAAATAAATATTTGTATGAGAATTTATTTATTTTTTTTTTTTAGTTTCAGCTTCAGTTTTGGGTTTTGGGCGTTTTTTTCCTACTATTCTGTAATAAATTGTATTTAAAATGAAAGCAGTTGAAGAAACATTGCTGCTACAAATACAACAACAACAACAACAACAGCAGCAGCAGCAACTAGAACTACAACAACAACAACAACAACAAACAGATTTCATATGCCAGACACGTGCGAATTCATTCAGATCTCAGCGAGCAGCAGGCAGAGGACAATGTTTGCCATTTGACGTTTACAAATTACACACAGCTGGCGCACATATGTTCTGTCTATGCATGTGTTTGCGTGTCTGTGCCTGTGTGTGTGTGTGTCAATCTGTTTGCTGGGCGCTATATTAAACGTACATATGTTTAAAGCCACCTGACAAAGTTGTGTCGCCCCTCGCCATATAATATGCCACCTGAACACACATTACTTGTCAAGACAAGTACAAACATGTTTGTGCGTGTTTGAGTTTTGCATGTGAGTATTTGACTATGTATGTATGAATGAATGAATGAATGCCACTTGCCGCTTGCCCATTGCCTTTAGTTAGTTTTGTTTTTTTTTTCCTCCTCATATTCTTCATCTTCATCTTCTCCTTCTACTTCTACTTCTTCGTCTTCTTCTTCTGCTTTTTGCATGCATAATTTATTGAGACTTTCGGGTCTCATCAAAATTGAGCAAAACGACCAAGCGACTTTTGCGTCAGAGCGACCTTCTACTTGCCGTCCTTACGACGAGTCCTTCGAAAAATCATGTCAAAAAATTGTTGTTCGTCTAGAGCCGGAAAAAACATTTGTTATTTCAATTATTTAAATGTAATTTTGTAAATTGTACGAAATGACGAACAACAAAACAAAACAAAACACAAACATACACAAATACAATTTACTCATTGCGAGGGCTGTTTAATATATTTATGGAAAATTATCAAATATTTATTCAATGATTTACAATGATTTTTTTTATAATATTTAATTATATTAATTTGTTTTTATTTTTTCATTTTTATTTTATTATATATTTATTTACATATTTAATTTATTATTTTATTTATTTATATATCATTATATATATATATATATTTTTTTTTATAAATTTTATTTTGCTTTTAAAATTTTTTATATAATTTTTAAAATTATACATTGAATAATTTTTGCATTCATTTTTTTTACTTTATAATTTTTGCATTTATTTTTTTCTTTATAATTTTTTATTTATTTATTTTTTTCATTTTATTTAATTTATAAATACTTTTAATTCATTAAATTTATTTATTTAATTTATTTTTAAAAAGAGTTTAAATTTTTTTTATAACTAATCTTTTGTTAACTGTTTGCGGCGACCCTCGCTGGTATTGTTTATAGTTTACTAAATGTCTTGTGCATAAAATCTTTGTTCTTTGAGCTAATTGTTAAATGGCCTTCAACTTCACTCACTTTGCGTCCAATTAAACACTTTGCTGCAAACAATAAATAAATTAAATACATTTTCTCGCCTTTCTCTCACTCTCTCTCTCTCTCTCTCTCTCTATCGTTCTCCCTCTCGCTTGCACTTTCTTTGTTGCCGTCTCGTGCATTTAACGTTTGAAATATTTTAATTGCAAGTCAACTCTTTTGATTTTTCAACGCGCTGCAAAGAAACATTCCTCAAGGGTTTGTGCCAAGTGCCAATTATGTTCTCAGTCGCAGTCGCAGTCGCCGTTGCCGTTGCTGTCACAGTCGTAGTCAGATTCTCTACGTAAGGCACTTGAATTGGCAAAAAGCAAGCAAGTCTTGCCACACAGCTTGTTGCTGCTGTTGTTGCTGTTTGCCAGCTGGTGTTGCATGTTGACAAGGCCCAAATGCATTTAATTTCTTAAAGAGGCGCGTAATTAGTTTGCCGCTGCACCGACACAAGTGCCACAAGCACACACACACACACACACACACACACACAAAAACACATACTTGTACTCATACTTAAATTATGTAGCATAATTCGTGGCGCCTCTACAGTTGCCCTGATTCAGAATGTAGCCTGCTTTAGTCTCGTTTGCCAACCCGCTTTTACTGCTTGCCGCTCTGCAACGTTGCAACAGCGGCCACTAATGTGCCGCTTTTGAGGTTTCGTAATTAATGTTTAATTGCTGTGAAACTTTGCTTGAGGTTACCCTTTGCACTTTTACCACTTTTCATACTTCTCCCGTCTCCCACACACACCCACACACAGACACATATATTTTTTTGCATAGACGTAATTGAGGCCAAACAATGCGCTCAAACTCTATAGATATTCAGGCCAGACTCTCTCTCTCTCTCACTCTGTCATTCTCTCACTTATAAAAAGCTCTGCAGCTAATTTCTTTGCAACTTTCTCTTCTTCTTCTTACTTTTTGTTGGCAATTATGCAATAATTTGCTCATCATTTTCAGATCTCTAACACTGTGTGTGTTGTCTTACTTTAAAATTGACTTTTAGTATTCGTATGCCAGACTCTACAGATACCCTTTAATCATAAATGATATAATAAAATTGTTACCCTTATAATCATCTACAGCCTTGATCTGCATGAAAAGTCAACCGCACTGCACCAATGACTAAGCTTAACTGACCTACGCTACGCTGCTTCATTTACTTTTAAATTCTACTACTTGTCGCTTTGCTCTCTAACAATCGTCAGGCAGCCAATCAGTGATCGTTACGCTCTCTCACTCATCTTGACGTCGGCGCTCACGATTGAAAGAAGAAGCATAGCTGCGGTCACTCACTTCACACACCTGCTGAAGTGTGAATCCGTTTGCTTGCATTCTGAGAGCGCACTGCAAAGAGTACTCAATGTTTGCATTATTAAGTCTCTCTCTCTCGGTCAGTGGCTGACCTTATGCAGCGGCTGTGCTCACGATTGTAACAAGAAGCAGAGGCGCACTACGCAGCCATAAGAAGCTTCGCATGCTGTCGTTCACTCTGAGAGCGCCATGTATTAATCGTTAAGTCTCTCTCGTTCAGTCAACGGCTGTGTTTACGTCACTGTCGTTCACTGTGAGAGCGCAATTTATTAATCGTTAAGTCTCTCTCGTTCATTTAGCGGCTATGCATACGATTAAAAGAAGAAGCATCACTAAGAAGCTGCAGATATTGCTGTATGTTCATGTATTTATATTTTTGTATGCTGGCAGATAAACATATATTATTTCTCTCTAATCTTTTCTATTTCTATGTAAAGAAACTAAAAGTATTTATGTAACACTTTTGCATTAACTAAATGCAAATGAAAAGATATCTTAAGCATAAGCATAAGTATTATTTAGTATTATTTGTTTAGCATTTACGAATTGTTTAGCATTTTTTCAGCTATTTACACATGTTTATCATGCTACATGTTCATGCTATCTTTCTCTCTCCCTCTCGCTTGGCAGCACAGTGACGGCGTCAATTTCTTTACTCAGTTCGTTAAGTGGCCAGCATATTGTAAGAATTTTTTTTTTTGTTGTTTTGGGATTTGCTATTTCTATTTCGTTTGTTGTTGTTGTTGTTGATGCTTTCACATGTCAATCAAATGCTAAAAGCATCGACTTAACGGCATCACGTTGCATTGTTCAGCTAAGGGCTAAGCTGACGCCAGCGTAATGGCAATGAGAAATGCTTGATAAGAGTAGCCTAAAGTATGTAAGCTAAGGGCCAAGAGTAGAATGAATGAGGGAGGCTAAGTGGCCATTTAGTTTTACCTACATGGCATAGCAAAAACTGACATGAAATGCGCTACAGATTTGTGGCAACAGCTCAATTCTCACTCTATCTCGCTCTCGCGCTGCCTGCAAAGGAAGGCAAAAGCAATTTGTAAATGTAACTAACAGAGATGCCATAGAAATAGATTGAAAGAAAGAGACTCAGAGAGAGAGAGAGAGATAGAGAATCGCTGAGAATACGTTTCATTTCATTTCCGACTGACGGCATTTGTGACTCACATAATCAAAATTAAAATAAGAATCTCATCGCTCAGCCGCAGGCACATGATAAAGCAGCCTCTCTCTCTCTCTCTCTCTCTCCCTCTCCTTCGCACACTCTATAACATTATATATACATTCCAGCAGATATGACACAAAGAACAAACGAGCCAAACAAATTACACTTTCTCTGCCCCATTCCCCTCCCCCATTCGCCTCTCATCATCATCGTTTGCTTCTACTACTTCTTTCTCTCTCTCTCTCTCTTTCTGCTTCTTCTTGTTACTTTATTGCCAGCAATTTATTCGCCAACTAAATTGAAATAGTCGTACACACAATTTACCTGAAAGACAATGACAACAATTTTACCGCTGACTGCAGAGAAAGAGAGAGAGAGAGAGAGAGACAGAGATAGAAAGACAGACTGAGTCAGACTTGGGTCATAGGTAACTTTATTTAGCGTTACATGCTTATTTTTATGACATCTGGCGAAAAAACAAAACAGAAATAAAATGAAATAAAAATAAAGCAAATTTCATTTAGAAAGTTTTATAAGTTTAACGAGCTTCAAAGTTACGCAGATCAAATGCTGATCGAACTTTTAATTAAACAAATTTCATATAAAATTTCTGAATTGATAGACAAGAAATACCCTGTAAATGCATATACAATAAAATGAATGCGAAAGTAAATGAAAATTGGTTTAACATTACGATATATCGGCTAAACTATCGTATAACTCTTGAACACAAATTGCTTTTAACTTGCTTGCAAATATTTACAGGGTACAGCAAGTACAACAACTGCTTTTGGCATTGAGTGAGTAGTGCAGAAAGAGAGAGGGAGAGGGCTATAGGTCTGTGGAAGTCTGTTGTAGTTCTTGATTTTAATTTAGATAAAGTGCGCGCTATGGAAATCAACAATTTCGCATTTCGCGTAACTCTTGCTCGCGTTTTATCCAATGCTCAAATCGTTGGCTGCAAAACTAAACACTCCATAAACACAATGTGTACACAAAACATACCTGAAGACCAAGCGATAGAGTGAGAGAGAGAGATAGAGCAGGGGTAGGTATAACTGTAAATAGCGCGCTTTCATGTAGATAATTAATCACCGGCGCCGCCACTACTAACAATTTTCCACAAGTTATTTTCCAAAGCGTACAATTTTTGCTTCATTTTTTTCTTTTTTTTTTTTTTGTTTGCTTTTGCTTCGTTTTCTCTAACATTTTGCAAAAGTTTCATTTGACTTACGGATTTGTGTGTATGTGTGTGTGTGTTTGACTTTGAGTTTGGACTTTAGACTTTGGGCTTTCAACTTGTTTTGCGGCCAATCTAAATGCAGTTTTATGCAAATTTATTTCCGATCTTATCGCATCAGTTTTCACTGATTCTCTCAAACTGTTTTGCGTTCTATTTCTATAGCTTGAGAAAATTTATTGCTTGACTTGTTGTGGCAGTCGCGGAAATGAAATCAATTATACGCCCCGTTGAGGCCAAGCAACAAAATGCACGAAAGGAAATCGAAATTATTTGAAATTAAACGTTTGCAATCAAACATTTCAAAACGTCAAATGAAAATTTTGTGCAAAAACTCTGCGTCTAACAAAGAAATTATTATTAATTATTCAAATTCATTTCATTGGCGACTTAATTTACTTGAGTTTTGTTTTTTTTTTTTTTGTTTAATTGATAGCAGAAAATAAAATTTATAAAAATGAATTCTAATTTTATTTAAATTTAATATTTAAAATGAGGAAATGACAAATTTATAATATATGCTTCATCTTTCTCTTTCACTCTTTCACGACAGCTTCTTATCGCTTTACAAGTGTATGACGTAAAGTCACCACAGTAATTCTTATTCTGTTTTCAATCGTGAGAGCGAGAGAGATTTAACGATTAATACATTGCGCTCTCAGAGTGAGCGACAGCATTTGAAGCTTCTTATCGCTGTGTAAGCAAAAAAAATTCACACGCTCGCTCATACAGAAGGTGTGTGGTGTGAGTGACCGCAGCTATGCTTAACGATTAATAAATTGCGCTCTCAGAGTGAACGACAGCATGCAAAGCTTCTTATGGCTGCGTAGTGCGCCTCTGCAGTTATGCTTCTTCTTACAATCGTAAGCACAGCATCTGCATTGAGTACTCTTTGCAGTGCGCTCTCAGAGTGCAAGCAAAAAAAAATTCACACGCTCGCTCATACAGAAGGTGTGTGGTGTGAATGACCGCAGCTATGCTTCTTCTTTCAATCGTGAGCGCCGACGTCAAGATGAGTGAGAGAGCGTAACGATCACTGATTGGCTGACAGACGATTGTTAGAGAGCAGAGCGACAAGTAGTAGAATTTAAAAGTAAATGAAGCAGCGTAGCGTAGGTCAGTTAAGCTTAGTCGTTGGCGCAGTGCGGTTGACTTTGACGCAGATCATGGTTGACCAAAGACTTGTATATAGAACGTTATCTCATTTTGTTATATATATATGTATATATATATTTGCTGAGTCTCTGAACAGTCAAAACACATTTGATTGTAGTTTTTGTACATTGTATTTTGTTTTTTATTTTTTTATTTATTTTTTTTATTATCGCATATGTCATAAATAAGCAAATCGATTTTAACTATGAATAGATGAAAATTGGCAACGAAAACTTTTGGAGAAAATTGTGCACACATGCATAACTAAGCTGTATTTGAAGTTAAAAGCAGAGAACTTAGAGTTGAGAACTGAGAAGTGAGAAGTGAATAGTGAATGAGAATGAGAATGAGAATGTGAATAGTGAACTGGACTCGAGTGGTGCTTGTGTGTGCAAGGATGTGGCAGTTGCAAATGGCAAAATATTTAAATGTAACTCAATTTGGGACGCAATATTGCGCTGTAAAACCGCTGCAACAAGAGTAGCACAGACATTGAAATAGATAGAATATGAGAGTGAAAGAGATAGAGATAGACAGAGCAAAAGAGAGAGAAAGATAGTATGTCCTTCGTAGCATAATAACAAGATATTTTTATTTGATTTATTTATAAGTGCAATTTGTGCACATTTCTTTTGCAATATTTGCAGTCCCGAGTGCTTTATGAGCCGTTACATACAACAGATACATAGATATATATATATATATATATATATATATATTGTATAACTGAAATATAGTTGTATTTGTATTTAGGGCAATGCAGTTGCAACTTGTGCTAGTGCTTGTTCTTGTGCTTGTTCTTGTAAGTTTTGCAACTCACAACTCACACAACGTAATGCAATGTTTTATTGACGAGCCAATTCAATTTTCACAGTGCTCGGCAATATATTTCGATGGCAATCTGCAGAAAGTACAAATCAAATGCCAAAACATGCAAAAATATAATAAAAAAAAAAATATATATATAAATAAAAAAACTATGTAAATAAAATCTTTCATGCGAATCTGCGCATAGTAAGATACTTTAGCTAATGCTGCAGCGTTGCTTCTTTCTCATACACAATATGAAGACTGATGAGAAATGAAAGATGATAAATGAGAGATGAGTCTTGAGATTTAAGATTGCCAAGCATATAATAAGTAGAACTTTGCCACATAGAATAAATAGTTGACTAGCATAAATCTAAGATATAAATATTTATACATATGTTTGTATCTTATGAAACATTTCATGCAATACTTGGAGTTAAATAAAATCAATTGACATACAAAATATAACATAAATAATGCTATATCTAAGTTAACTATATATATATATATATATATAAGTATATATATTTATATTTATATTCACACCTTTAGGCAAAAACCTTTTGCTAAACAGTTTGATTTAAGGGTTCGGTCCGAAAACGTTGTGAATAAACGCAAGAGAAATATTAATGCGAACACCTTATCAAAAATGGCGGCAATCAGCACGCTCAGTTAGCACCTCATTACCAGGCAGACCACACACCAAACACACCAACACACACACATACGAGAGTGAGAACGAAAAAAAAAAACATATTTCGTCTTTTTGGTCTGAGTCTCTGTACAACGCTGAAGAGCTGACGACCTGACGAACTGAAGAGTCGCCCGTCAAAGCCAAGTGGCGTGTCAATTGGCCATTAACATGAAGCCGTTGCCATTCCCCTTCTTGCCACTGAGTTCGCCTTTGCCTTTGCTTCCCTTTGCTCGATAAATACTATACGAACACCTATAGATGGTAGCTCTATGCGTGTATGTGTTGAACCTTACACTCTGATTGATGCTGAAATTGAACTGAGTGGTTTAGCTCTACCATCTCTCTCTCTCCCTCTCTCTCTCTCTGTCTATCTCTCACGCGCTCCTTTTTCTCTCGCTTCTGTAACAATGTTATGTTTACGACGTGTCGGTCAAGCTTCAAAGTTAAGTTCAAGCTACGAAAAAACCCTTTGGATAAGTAAATTTTCTAGGCATTGCTTTGTGGTCAGTTTTGAGGTAAAATCTTTTAATTGAAGTGGCAAGTTTATCCCACTAACTGCCTGATGGCTTGTCAAGTTTACCTTGACTCTGTGTCGATGTAGAAATTTTTAATTAAAAAATTAAATGCGGCAACACTTGGAAAATTTTGTAAGAAAATTGCTCATTAAAAGTTTTCACCTGGCAAGAGACGCTCAAAAGCGCAAATCTCGACACTAATTTTACTTCTTTCATGTAATTTTTTGTGGTAGCAAGAAAACAGAAAGCAGCAAAAAAAAAAAACGAAAAAAAAACACACAAGTGTTTGTACTTGCTGCACTTAAGTAGTAGGCGACTATGTAAATACCCTGTAAATAAATTATATTAAAAAAATTTTTTTTTTTTGATTATTCATATATTATTTTTTAATTTAAAAAAAAAATAAATAAAATTGTGAAAAAATTAATAAATAAATAAAAATAAATAAATTATATTAAAAAAAATTTTTTTTTTTTTTGATTATTCATATATTATTTTTTAATTTAAAAAAAATAAATAAAATTGTAAAAAAATAAATAAATAAATAAAAAAATAAATTGCATATTAAACATTTTTAATCTTAATTAATAATTGAAAAAAAAAATCAAATTAAAATAAAAATTGTCGAATATTTTTCTAAATTTTTTTGTACTTGCTGCACTTAAGTAGTAGGCGACTATGAAAATACCCTGTAAGTAAATTATATTAAAAAATTATATTAAAAAATATTATTCATATATTATTTTTTAATTTAAAAAAAAAATAAATAAAATTGTGAAAAAATTAATAAATAAATAAAAATAAATAAATTATATTAAAAAAAATTTTTTTTTTTTTTGATTATTCATATATTATTTTTTAATTTAAAAAAAATAAATAAAATTGTAAAAAAATAAATAAATAAATAAAAAAATAAATTGCATATTAAACATTTTTAATCTTAATTAATAATTGAAAAAAAAAATCAAATTAAAATAAAAATTGTCGAATATTTTTCTAAATTTTTTTTTTTTTTTTTTTTAATTTCTTAGTCAGATTTGGATTCAGATTAAAATATAGCATATTCAAAATATATAGTAGACATATAGTCAAAAATAAAAATAAGTCAAAATTATTTTCAAAAGATTTATAAATAAAAATAGAACAAAAGAAAATTGGAAGATAAAATGGCCGACTATACAAATATATTTAGATGCCGTCGTATGGTTGTTGTAATGGAGACGACAGTACCGTTAGCTTCTTGTTGTGAATACAATCGCAACGAATTGATGGCATCAAAATTCTGCTATTGATACATGTACATATGTCTAAACGTTAAGAAAGAGGAGAAGAGAAATGATAGACATGGATTATACATAGAGGATAAAACAAAGTGTTGCATATTATATGCAAAATATATACATATATAATATTAATAAATCCTACAGAGAGCAATTGACAGACATTTTTATGCGACTAGCAATCGTTGGCGATTTACGAGCGAGCATTGCACAAGTTTTTAATCCGATGCGTTATACATGTCATGTCATGTCCATTGCATGTCCCAATGGAGTTGGCAAGGGTTGTGTATGGGTGAAGGGAGGCAGTATGGGGCGGAATATAGGATATGGTATATGGTATATGGAATACGAAAGTCAGATTCAGAAATGTACGAGCTAAATCAAAAGTGTCTGTTCGGTGTCAGTTTAATTGCAAACGTAAATTGGATGCTGGCATTTACAACGTTTTCATTTAGTTCGAAATGCTCCGACACAATGTTGTACAGAGGCAGCTGCCACTTTGCCACTGAGCAAACGGACATTTCTGGCAGCTGCTCGAGAGACTTTTGAACATCACACACACACACACACACACACACACACTTGCACAGAGAATGCAAACGTTGCACAAATCTGAGTTGTGTGTTAATTGGACTCATTTTAGGAAAAACTTTTACAATTGTGTGTATTCCAAAATTGGCAGCTTGGACATTTTCTCCCTCTCTCTCTCTCTCTCTCACTCTTTCTGACATCATTTGAATGTATTGCAAGCAGTGAATGCTGACAGTTGAAGCTGCAGCTTGAGCTTGCATATTGCGTCTAGTTATCTTTGAATTTTACTCAAGGCCATTAAGTTCATTTTTTGAGTTATTTATATTATAATAATAAATATTTCACAACAAATTTCTCACTGGAATTTTTCGTAATCTTTATTTTTTTGGTGAATGAATGTAAAACTAGACTGCAGCTGATAATCCAAGTTCATGACGTGATTACCCTTGGGGGGAATTCCAAAGCTAAATGCGGTCTGTGATTTTATTATATTTTTGTGGCTTGTGCATTGATAAAAATTTTTAGCATTTGCTATAAAAAAGTCGAATTCAGCGACATAAAACTCAGTTCTATTAGTTGTGCAAGTGCAAAAAAAATGTTGAAATTAATATTTTTTATATTTTTATTCAATTCATTCAGTTTCTATACTGTTTCATCGGAAATGATCGAGTTGAATATGACAAAAGTTTTTCTATCAATCAATTCTCAGCTAAGCGACTTAAAGTAAGTTTTAAAAAAAAAATAATGAAAATTATTTCTTATGTTAAACTAAATTTACATTAGATCGGAACAAACATTGATCAGAAATGATCAACAAATTATGAAATCAGATCAAAGACAAATGAGAGAAGACTTAACTTTGATCAAGGCAGATCAACAGGAGATTAAACTAGGCCAAAAAAGGCTCGCAATGTTACTGAATGACATTGCGCGTAACATAAATTCACCTTATCCGATATCTTGTGCCGAATCAAATTTCCAGCACAGCGGAGTATATCGCATACTTGTTCCTAGGTATAGTAAGCAACCGTTCAATGTGGCCTGCGATGAGGAAACTCGGGGCGGTAATTGGACCGTAATTTTGCGTAGATTCGATGGAAGTGAAGACTTTTATCGTAATTGGACGCAATATAAAAGAGGTTTTGGAAATTTGGAGGGTGAGTTTTTTCTGGGGCTCGATAAAATCTATGCTCTGACTGCAGATCAGAGTCAAGAATTGCTTATTGAGCTTGAAGACTTTGAGGGCGATGTTAGATTTGAATCATATGAAGAGTTTGCAATTGGAAATGAAGACGCATCCTATAAATTGCACACGCTTGGCAAGGCAAGCGGAACTGCTGGAGATTCGTTGACAATACAGAAGAATATGAAATTTTCTACCTATGACAGAGACAACGATACAGATATTAAAAACCATTGTGCCAAAAAGTTTCTAGCTGCCTGGTGGCATGCCGCTTGTCATCAAAGGTATTCACAATTTTTTCTTGAATTCAAATATATTTTTTTCTAATATTCTTGAATATTTCTCACAGTAATCTCATGGGAAAATACAATGACAATACTGTTGGTAAGGGAATATTTTGGAAAGAATTCCGAGGTTATTCATATTCAATGAAACGCGCTATAATGATGATAAGGCCGAAACAGAATTCAGTAACTTTATGATTAATAGCATTTTAATCATTTTATAATAATAAAATAAAAATTAATTGTAAATACATTTTATATATATATATATAATCAACTCTGAAAAAATGTAAACAAATTTATATTTGAAATTTGAAATAAAATTGTATTAAAATATTTTATTACTTTTATTTGTTCTGTTTTTATTATTTATTGATAACAATGTGCAAAATGTCAGTAATATGAAACTTATAGCGTCGCATTAATCATTTTCTCGGTCTTATCATCATGACAGCTCGTTTCAGTGAGTACAAATTGCCACGAAATGTGAACCAATTGATGCCCTTGCCATGTGTATTATCCTTATATATGCCTGTCAAGTGGCTATAATGATAATTGAATTAGATAAACACATTGAATACTTGCACGTACAATAATTACCTTCTGTGACAATCATTATACCACCAGCCACCAGTGAAAGTTTCTGCACAATTTCTCTTCTGATCACGATCATTTTCTCTATCGATCGTTGAAAACTTCATAGTATGATGAAAACGTAATGAATCACCAGCTGTTCCAGTTGCACTGCCTAGTGTATGCAAAGCATAAGCTTCATCTTCTCCGCCAATAGCAAATTTCTCATATGTCTCTTGTCTTGCATCTCCATCGAAATCTTCCAGCAGAATAAGCAACTCTTGACTTTTCTTTGCGGTCAGTGCATGTATTTTATCTAAACCCAAAAAAAATTCCCCATCCAAATCACCGAAACCTCGTTTATAAGTATTCCAGTTACGATTAAAATCGACACTGCCGTCCATGCGTCGTAGGATAATTGTCCAGCCGCCACCCTGTGTCTCTGCATCACATGTAACTTCAAATGGTTCTACACTATAATATTGGGGTATAAGAATCTCATAGATTCCACTTTGACTCGAACTAGCCATAGTTATATTCCGGCAATCTCTTCTCTTAATTGAACTTAATGAATTTTCCTTAGATTTTGCAAGCTCTGTTAACAATTTACCATGACGTTCAACTTCCATTCTAGTCAATATACAGGCACAAATTAAATCGAAATTAAATTAGAAGATTAATTTTTGTACATACTTTATATCAAGTAATAGAGTTTTGAGTGTTATAAATGCATTCGTTTCATTCAATTCAATCATTTGCCAAGCATTCGTTTGAAATATTAAGTTAACATTTAATATAAAAATTATACAAAATATATTTCGTAACATTTTATTCGTTTGTCTTTTTGTTTTGTCACTCGTCATTAACTTAAACAAACTGCGTTTAGTTTCTCTGAATTTCATTCATATATAGAGCTGGGTAAGCATTGATTGTGATTCCCCAAGCAGAAAAAGATGATAAGGTTTTATTTAAAAAAAAAAAATAAATAAAAATAAAAATATAAATATATGTATATACATATTTAAAATAAATCTAATTCTGTTTGAGGACATACAATTTATATATGTAGGTATATATTAATATATATATATATGTAATAATGTTTATTGATAATAATATAATATTGATATAAATGTAATGATGTTTGTTAATATGAATGTAATTGTGGCGACTTCGACTGTAACAACTTTAAGAACTTTTCGCGCGTCTTTTACAACTTCAACTGCATCTTCTTATATCGCTTATAGTAGGGTCGCTACACGCATATCGATAGATGGCAGGGTTGCCACCTGTTCTATGCCAGACCACTGTTTACATATATATATATATATATATATATATATATATAGGATGATTTCTTTTTGTATCAAACCCCAAGAATTGCTTAGTGATTATGAAGACTTTGAGGGTCATGTGAGGTTTAAGGTGAATGAAGAGTTCGCCATCAGTAATGAAACTACATACACTGGGACAAGCAAGTGGAACAGCTGAAGATTCTGGATAATATGCCATAGGAACATAAAATTTTCAACCTGCAATAGAGACAAATATGGTAATTGTGACATCTGAGTTACTGTTGATTGATCAACAGCTAAGTCTTAATATATTTTAATTTTATTTTTCTTTATTTTTTTTTTTAAATAAATTTTCAAATAATGAAATAAGAATAAATTGCAAAATATATTTTATACATTTATTTTAATTGTTCATAAACAAAATTAAAAGTGATTAAAATTTTATTATTTCTCTTGATAAGCCAGAACATTCTGATCGCACAAGAACAGAATATATTATATATATTAATTTTTTAATATATATATTTGCTGATATTTGTATAGCCTGCGATGGGCTTGCAACTCTTAACATTTTTATCAGCATGAATATTTTGAACTTCCTAGAGTCATAAGCCAATTTGATAAGACTGATGATCAATTGCAATACGAAAAATATGTAAATGCAATTAAATGTCGCGTCAATTGATGAACAGCTTCAGTTCCATTAACAATTTCAATCGAATAACAATTGCGAAAATGCTGAAATTCATTTTTATAATATTATGTTTTTATTCGTTCAGTGAATCATCTGAGTTCATCGAGCTGAATTTAAATAAAGGTCACATTACTTTTTCTGTTAAATCAGATTCGGCCAATGCAATGTAAGTTATTTTCAACATTTTAAGTTATTGCTTAATTCTAAATTTAAATTGAGTTCACATTAGAACTGAAAAAGCAATCGTCGAAAATAATCAGACTGTAATAAAAGAGATGCCAGATTTCATAAAGGAAGATTTAATTATAATTATGAAGGATCAAGCACAGATCTCAGCAGATCAAGGACTTATGAAATTGGACTTGGCCGTTGTGAAGTAAGTTTTTTATGCAATGTAAACTTCTCTCGATCATAATCTAAATTTATATTAGATCCGATAATGCAATGATTAAAACGGAGCAAACACAAATTAAGGAAAATTTAAATATGATCAAAATAGATCAACAAGAACTGAAAGTGGGACAAAAAAAGATCGAACTGTTACTGGATACCATTATAAGAAAATTGAATACACCGCGAAGCTGTGCAGATGCAACATTTCCTCATAATCGTAGTGGAGTCTACGACTTATTCCTGCCTAGCTACAGTCAACAAACGTTTAAAGTGGCATGCGATGCACAGACTCGAGGCGGCAATTGGACAATTATATTAAGACGCATGGACGGTAGTGAAGATTTTTCTCACTTTTGGAATCGCTGCAAAACTGGTTTTGGTAATATGAATGGTGAGTTTTTTCTGGGTTTGGAGAAGATACATGCGATCACAGCAGATCATCCCCAAGAATTGCTCATACTTCTGGGGGACTTTGAAGGCAATTCAACATATGAGGCCTATGATGAGTTTGCCATAGGTAACGAAGAAGAAGAATATGTATTGCATACATTGGGAAAAGCTAGTGGATCTGCTGGAGATTCATTGCGTCGTCATATGCATAAAAAATTTAATACTTACGATAAAGGCATTGTAGTTGACGGAAGATCCTCTTGTGCCAAAGTATATACTGGACCTTGGTGGTACGACAGTTGTAACAACAGGTATTACAAATACATTTTATTGTCGTCTTTGTTTTAATATATTTTAATTTCACTCACAGCAATCTCATGGGTGTATACAATGATAACAGTCATGGCAAGGGAATCAATTGGTATACCTTCCGAGGTTATGAATATTCACTGAAGCGTGCTGTAATGATGATAAGGCCGAAACAGATTTAAGAATAAAATGTTAATTCATTATACATACAATCTAATACAATATATACACCTCTATATATGTATATATATATATATATGGAATAAAATTTATTGATAACAATTTAACAATGTTAAAAATAGCGCCGCATTAATCACTTTCTCAGCTTAAACGAACCGCACATATTTGCGCTTGATTTTATTCATGTATATAGCTTGTCGAGCGTTGAGTGTGATTGAGAGCAAAACCAGATGATAAGGTTTTAGTATTATGAATTTATATATGTATAACTATAATTGATATATATGTATGTATGTATATATATATGTATGTGCATGTATATTAATTATAGTTATATATACATACATACATATATGCACATACATACATATATATATATGAAAGCTTTGAAAGAAGACGATAAGATTTCTTTTAAACATTTTCTTTTGCAAATTATTTAAATATAATTATAATTTATTTTTTAAAAAACATTCCTGCTAAATTTCCCTTTGCGAAATTGATTTTTAATTATTTTGAATTAATTTTTTCTCGCTACACTTAAATGAGTTGATGCTTAATTCACAGATCATAAAGTGACCAACGCACAAATATCTTAAAATATCAATATATGTATATCGCACATGCGATATTTGGCCAACAAAAAAAAAAAAAAAAAATAACAAAAAATTGTAACAAATATATCGATATATTGACAAGTTTAATATATAGTAAGCATTGAGTGTTTTTTCGATTGTACTGCTTATCAAAATTATCATTGTGAAATGTTCTGGAAGTTTAAAAAGTAATTCATAGACAATAAATTTAGTTCCGCATTGCTATTTACTATTATTTTGTTTTTTATCGATTATCGACGTTTGTATTGCAACGATGTCAATGAGAAGATTCCAACGTATTCGTTGCGAATATAATAAACGCATTGATGAACTAGAACAAGAAGTATTAGCATTATTTCGTGATCTCAAGGAAGCCAATAAAAGCATTTGCAAAAGTAAATCATGCGAATGCCAGTTATTCAAATGTCTGGAAACACCAAGTCATTTTCGCTGGCAATTTGATCTTCATGAATTTCCTGGCCGAAATATCTTATTGGAATTGAAGAATGATAAATGGGTTAAATTGCGTGTCTTCAGTCATTCACGTGGTCAATATTCGGAATGTATTAAACGATTTATGCTACCAGATAGAGCTGAACCCAATTTGAGCGCCCATATGCGACGCACTGGTATCCTAATCATTGAGGCGCCAATTAAGTTCAATAATACGACTAATGTTTAGGGTCAACAATTATACATATACATATGTCGATTCAATTTCTGGTATTCAATTTTTTTTTTTGTTGTTTCTAATTTTTATTATAAATATAATATATATAAATTTTTATTAATATATTTTTTTAAACTCAATTTATTAAAACTGTTTTTTTCTTTTTTTTTGTTTTGTATTCAAAAGAAATTTGTCTAAAGCGGTGCCCAGCATTTAGTATAGGGATTGATATTATTTAAGACTGATTGATTTTCCGGAGTACAGGGAAAGATCATAATATGTGGTGTTGGTTTCTGATATTGCATTTGTGCATTTAATTGTTGTTCACTACGCAGTGTATCCAGCAGCTCTTTCTTCAAGTCCTCGACAAATGATGGACGGCATGTGCAATTTGTAGTGTCTAGACCTTGAGTAACATTGCATTCTTGAGTATTCCAGACTGTAGACTTCTTGACAGCACTTGTACTCGTAGGAGTTTCAACTTTATCAATATGTTTTTCACATGTCTGATCAATGAATTTTGTATTAGTATTAATATCATTTGTTATTGTATTATCTGAATAAAATTTATTCAAACATTCCTTTTCATCGCATTCATTCTCAGGATATTGTTTCGAATTTTGTTTTAGATTCAGATTCGGATTTGGATTTGGATTCGGTGTCAACTTGAGAAGCTTTTCGTCCATACAATCAACAATCGAAGTTATTGAAGATTTACTACCAGCACAAGCTCTCTGCGGAGAAGAACAACATGGAACTTTACGTTGTCTCGGACACTCAACCCAATCGATGCTTTCATTACTCTTCTTCTTATAGGGTGTACAACATTCATGCTTGGGACATTTTTTTGATTTTTTTGATTTTGTTGATAATATTGGTTTCGGATATATTATTTCTCTAGCATTATTATTATCACAACTTTGATCACGTACACTGCAATAACTGTTCTCTGTACAAACACTGCTGGTATCGCTGAAACACGGGGATTCAATTGGTTTCTCATTAGGGCATGAAGGGGGAGTATTATTACAATTTAATGAATCTACGAGAATAACTTTTTTCAAATTTGTTTTAGAATTTTGATTTCCACAGCATGAGGTTAATGCATCCCTGTAGGGTACCGAACAACATGGTTTCGGTATTTTTGATACTGATACAACATTATTGGTTTTTGATTCAACTTGACATACTGCGCCTCTCTTTCGTGGTATATCTGAAATGCCTGATGCGCAGCAACTTGTTTGCCGGTTTGATGGTTGTGGAGTACAGCATCTTGGTGGTTTGGGTACTTTACATACTGGCGGCTGTGATTCATTTTGACAAGCTGCGCATCTCTTGCGTGGTATATCCGATATGTCGGAAGGACAGCAAATAGTTTCCACACAAGGTTCTGGAGCACAGCATTTGGGAGGTTTGAGTACCTTACATTCACATTCTGGTTGCATTTTATTTTGACAAACTTTCTTTTGTGGTATATCGAAGGAGCAGCAAGCAGTGTCTTTGGAAGGTTCTGGGGCACAGCAGCTGACATTTTTGGGTACCTTACTTACTTGATATATTGGAGAGCTTCTCTTTTCGGGTACTTTTCTGGAGCAAAAGCATTCAGTTTCATTGCGTTGTTCCGGTTCCACGCAACATTTTTGAGCAGCACTATTAACAAATTGTGGTTGTGGTTCTGATTCTAACGTTGTTATAATTTTTGGTGCTTCAACTAAATTTCCATTATTTGTACAAATTTTCAAGCAAAGATTTATAGTACTTGGGTTTTTCGGATTTGTGCAAACTTGTTCGATTGTTGGTGTACAACAAATATTTGTTTTCTTTGTATCTTTTTTAACGTTTTGCCTGTCACATGTTGCTGGTGGACAAGTATTATTATCCAATATATTGGGACAGTCTTGAAACGTCAAGTTGTTTTGACAATTTGGTTCTGATGCGATTGCTGATGCAGTACAATTATTATTATCTAATTTTCTTTTACATTTTCTTGTCATAGTTTGACATGGATCCTCTGTAGCATAGCTGCAATAGCTAGGTGCTGGAACACATACTTTACTTTTTGGTATATCTATGGATTTTGGCAGACATGGGATTTCTTGATAGGATTGATTTAAGGAGTTTCTGGAAGATTCACTGCTACTTTTAAAAATGTCACCCCTATACGCACAATTGTCAAATTGTGAACTCATATTTACCTTGCAACGACACGTTGATGATGGCAAATGATATAAAGAATTCTCATATTCGGGACAATTTGATAGATTTTTACATTTGGTATCTCTATAAACTGTTGGATATGTTGCTGTACAACATTTGAATCGTTTTTTCGATGGACATTTTGGTGGCTTTATTGTTTCCGATTTATTTTTGACAACAATACACGACACACTACTAACGCTCTCCACACAATTGTAGCCCGATGGTACTTTGCAACATTTTGATTTTGATTTACATCTTTTAAATATTCCTGAAATTTTTTCTTTTAGCGATTTACGTGGCTTCTGAGTATGAGGTAAATTACAACTGCAATATCTGACACTTGGACGTGTTAAGGGATTTATGAGCTGAGTCGATCGATGACAACGTGCATTGGAAAACATTGTATCTATGCATCTTTCGGTCTTTTTCGATCGTTTACACAAATCCGAACCGGATTCTGTGCGTCGTGGCGTCAACTCATCGTATTTATAATGTTTTACTCTTTTATAGGGAATCTCTGAGACTGAAAAACGCGGATAGGATTGACTATTTGAATTAAATATTTCCTTATTTCGTAATACTTTTTTTGGACTTTTCCAGACACTATATGGTATTTCACAGTCGTAACCAATGAAATCCACTGATTTCATTCTATTTGGAATTCTTCTAGTATATGCCATTGTATCTTCATAATAATCGGAATTTAAACGTTTCAATGGAGCCTTCTGACTACTATGATAATTACTATAGTTTGGTAATCTTTGATTAGCATCGCTTTCATGGTAAATATTATGTTTACCATAGTTTGGATTACAGTGTGAAGGTGTATAGTAAATTGCAGGATATTCACGACCAGATGTTTTCCTTTGAATATTTAAAGGTTTAAACGATCGATTATTCGATGGTAAACCGTGATCGCACAAATTATAATCAAAATTCGGATTACATTCACGATACTTATCATTTCTTCTATACTTTTTGGCATAATCCATATTATAATCGTAATCATATTTAGGTATTTGTGGTTCATAGTGAGATGTCTCTCTGGGATAATTATATTTGTGGTTTCTATGTGATTTCTCAACGTACTCTTCATTATATCTGGGGGAGTTATAACTTCTTTGATGTGATTTTAACGGCCTTGGGTGTTCATAGGACTCCATGAGGTTTCGTCTATGTTGTGAAGAATTTGCTCTTGTTATTGCCATTTCTCGTTCATGTTCTCGTTCACGTTCTCTTTCACGTTCTCGTTCACGTTCACATTCATGTTCACGATGATATCTTGGATAACGTTCACTACCTTTATCATAGTCATCAGTCATATCATGATCATATCTTTTTGTGTTATAGAACATCATTTCTTTTCTACTCATATTCTTTGGCCTTTTTATCGGATAATCACCGTATCCATAGAGAAAATTTCGACTCTCGACATAGAATCTATTTGGCACTGGAATAGATAAATCCTCACTATCTTCCTCAACAGATCCAAATAGACCTCCGCCTGGATAACGTGCTGAAAAATAAAAAAAATTAAAGGATATATTTATCCGATATATCTGTATATTTTACACGCAACTTACGATTCTCATCTATGGCTAAGGTCTGATAAAAGTTGTTTTGATATTGATTCTTGATTCTCTCTGATATATCAATATTGAGACACATGGATATTCGACTTAATAGCTCCTCCTCATCTTCCTCCGAGTAGCCAAAGCTTAAGCTACGCTTTTTCTCCATGTTATATGTGTAAATCATGATGTAATTTTTGTAAAAAATAAATAAACGAAAATTTAAATTACAAAAACCTCATGGAGGCCCCAAAGTCTTCCCGGCTAAGCGACAAAAGTTTCAAGTCAAATATTTTCTACATACTGATACATAGTTATGGGACAATATTATAACATATATCGATAGTTCGATATTCTTTAACAGAAGTGAATAAAGCTACGCATTGAAACTGTTATAATGCTGTTAACCAACAGTTTATCGATATTTATGTATATTGAATGCTTATAAAACCACATGTTGATAACCAAAAAGTGAAAGGAAGACAAAATTCAAAAAATGTCGCACATGGACAAAGCTACACAAACAGATAACAAAGATTTTTTGTTAGCAATGCAACTGCGTATCGATCAACTACAAGAATTACTCGGAGAGACAAAGGAACGGAAACCAATTGTAGAGACAAATACTTTAGCATCACAAGATGCAATATCAATTGGTAGAAATAACACTCTGGTGGATAAGTATATATTGCATAATATCGATTGGAGCTGTTATTCATTGGCAACACGAGCTCTACTTAGTGCAGTATTTGATAGAAAGACATTGGCGACAAAGACATTGACGGGTCGCACAATCAAAACAAAGACACATAATTTTGATATAGAAGCTAATAAATTGGATCCACAAAAGGTTAGCGATATTATCGAGTTGGTGCAGGAGAAATGTCATGTAAGCGCAATGCAAATTCGAAAAATTATTATGATCAAATGTAGCGATACAGCTAGAACTGAAAGATATAAATTATAAATAAATTTATTACTCTCTCTATCTCTCACTCTGTAAGTACACTTTATGCTTGTTATATCTAGTTGTTAAATCTTTAGCATCGTCTGTATTTAATACAGAATTTTTATTTTAGTTATTTTCATTTTTAATTGCAGCATAAATACTTGGCAAATATTTTCATTTATTATGACAATGAACAATGAATGCACACAATGGGAAAACATCATTATATTTTTAAGAGTACTAGAAAATATGCTTTTAATTGCGCAAATATATTTCCATTTCAAATATATATATATACAAATTTATATAGAATATGATAATTATGCCGAATTGCGCACATTTCCATCACATTTAAATTTCAAACAATAGACAAAGAGACAAGAAGCGAACGAAAGCAAGAATGGGGGCAGTAAAATTGCCGAGAATGGATAATGAAAAACGCCAATGCCGAATGCCGAATGTTGAATGTTGAATTGCTGAAAGCGTGTTCAAGTGCGGAAAATGCTGACTGAAAATTATTGTGATATAAAAGTACTTTTTAAGTACCTCAAGTACGCCCAATGCACTTCCCCCGGCTTCTGCTATTGCTGCCTGGCTAAGTGCATTACGAAATGAAACACTCGAAAATATTGCGAACGTAACGATAAATGTAATTTCAAAAGAGACAAGAACTCGACAAAGCTTCAGCTGTATAACTATAACTATAACTATAAATATAAATATATCTTTATAGTAAATTATTATTATAAAGTAAACTTTTAAACATTAGCATCAACTATCAAAAACTAAAATTAATCTTGAATTTTACAAAACTTTAAACAATTTGAAATACATTGCAATGGAAACAGTTTTGGGCATAAAAGGTGCTGACTTTGTCATGCTTGCTGCTGATACAATGTTGGTCAAGTCAACATTCTTTTTAAAGGATAGTAAGTACTAGATATTATTATAACTCTATGCTAATGTATTAATTCGTCATATTACTTTACCATTTCCTTTCCATAGATCAATCAAAAATACGCCACATATCGAAGAATAGTATAATCGGCGTCGTTGGCAATGAAGGCGATAGCACAAAATTCTCCGAATTCATTGTGAATAATATTAAACTCTATGAGTTGCAACATGGTTATCCTATGAATTCAGCTAGTGTTGCACATTTTACACGCAATCATTTGGTTAATAATTTACGTAATAATATTAAGTGTCAGGCCGCCGTACTTTTAGCCAGTTGTGATCCAAATGATGGACCAAAATTAAATTTCATTGATTCACATGGCTCATCGCAGACACTTAATTATTCTGGCCATGGTCTTGGCAATTCTATTTGTACAAGCATCTTTCATATGCTCTGGCGACCAAATCTCAATTGTGATCAAGTCTATGATATTATAAAAAAATGTGTTACAGAAATTCAAAAACGTTTAATTATCAATTTACGAAATTTCGAAGTATTCGTTGTCGACAAAGATGGTGTCCGGCAACTAGAGTCTCTCAATTATACATCATTAAAAATGCCACATCATCAATTGCCATAAATATTTTTTTTTTTAACTTTTATCAACAGTAATTGACGAAAATTCAATATTAAATTTTAAGCGAATTTAAAATAAATTATAAAAATTGTTTTGAAAATATTTGAACTTGATATTTGAAAAATAATTATTTCTTCTTTAACATAGGGAAATTCCCGATAAAATAATCAATATATAATATGAATATTTGTATACAAATTTTTTTTTTTTTAAATGATTAACAAAAATTCAATATTAAATTTTAAGCGAACTTGAAAAATAATTATTTCTTTTTTAACATAGGGAAATTCCAGATAAAATAATTAATATATAATATGAATATTCATAATTTTTTTAAATGATTAACAAAAATTCAATTTTAAATTTTAAGCGAATGTAAAATAAATTATAAAAATTGTTTTGAAAATATTTGAACTTGATATTTGAAAAATAATTATTTCTTCTATAACATAGGGAAATTCCCGATAAAATAATCAATATATAATATGAATATTTGTATACACATTTTTTTTTTTAAATGATTAACAAAAATTCAATTTTAAATTTTAAGCGAACTTGAAAAATAAATTATAAAAATTGTTTTGAAAATATTTGAACTTGATATTTGAAAAATAATTATTTCTTCTTTAACATAGGGAAATTCCCGATAAAATAATCAATATATAATATGAATATTTGTATGATTAACAAAAATTCAATTTTAAATTTTAAGCGAATGTAAAATAAATTATAAAAATTGTTTTGAAAATATTTGAACTTGAAAAATAATTATTTCTTCTATAACATAGGGAAATTCCCGATAAAATAATCAATATATAATATGAATATTTGTATAGAAATTTTTTTTTTTAAATGATTAACAAAAATTCAATTTTAAATTTTAAGCGAATGTAAAATAAATTATAAAAATTGTTTTGAGAATATTTGAACTTGAAAAATAATTATTTCTTTTTTAACATAGGGAAATTCCAGATAAAATAATCAATATATAATATGAATATTTGTATACAAAATTTTTTTTTTAAATGATTAACAAAAATTCAATTTTAAATTTCAAGTAAATGTGAAATAAATTAGAAAAAAAATTGACTTATTATTTTAATATTGTAACCATTAACTTTAAGCAACCTTCACACATTTGCTGCAATGTATAATTCATAAACATATGTTACGATCCTTACCATATGTCAATTATTTCACAATTATAAAATGAAATCAATTTGATGACACGTTGCAATTATCCTTCAGCATTTATACTTTGATATTGTTAATTGCGCGTATTACAATTAAATGCAGCGAAATTGTCTTCCTTTGGTATAAAAGTCGTCAGTTCTGTCACTGGATATAACATTTCAAAGTTTAAGTTGCATACAAAATGACAAAAGTACAAAAAGTGAATTATGATTATTTTCGTATTACTTGGTGGGCGTGGCGCGTATTGGGTGCTGTGGAATTAAATATTAGAAATTATAAAAGTTTACGATTTTGGTTGGCAATCGCATTGAATATACTGACAAATGCATTATGCCCATTGACATTATTATTGGGAATATTTAGTTTTGATACTGTAACGGAGAATTTAACAAATTTCAATATGTCAATTACAGCGGTTGCGGCAACAACTAAATTTTTCCTATACATTAAGGAATTGAAAAAAATTAATGATATTGAGGAATTATTTGGACAATTAGATAGACGTGTTAATACTGATGAGCAGCGTGCAATGCATCGTAAAATTCTTAATGAATTACAATTGATGTCGAAACTTTTCATTTGGGCTTATTCGATAACAACATTTAATTTTAATTCATCGGTTCTATTTCGTGAGAAACGAAGTTTACCATTTCCAGTGTGGTTACCCTTTGATTGGTATAATTCCCTATCAAATTATATAATGGCTTTAATTTATCAGATCATTTGCATTACATTGCTTATATTGCAAAATTTTGTCGATGATCTATTTCCGCCATTGGTACTACGCCTCATTGCAGGACATTGCCAGCTGCTTGGTCAACGTATTTCATGCATTGGTCACGATCAAGCCAACGATCAGCAGGCAAATGAAGAGCAATTAATCAATTCTATACACGATCAGAAAATACTATATAGGTAAGTACCACGTATTATTTTTTGAGCTGATGAACTCTCAATGATTTTTCATATACATTCACAGACTACTCGAACTCACCATGGATATCATATCATGGCCAATGCTCGTTCAGTTCATTGTAATTGCCATTGATGTGGGAACTGCCTTATGTTTTTTGGTCTTTTATGTGGAAAATCAACAGGAACGTTTATATTATATATCATTCATATTTGCATTATCTTTACAAATCTTTCCCACCTGCTATTATGGTAGTCTGGTTGAAGAACAATTTGGACAATTGCATTATGCTGTCTTCTGTAGTAATTGGGTTGATCAGAGCATTACTTATCGAAAGAATGTAATTATTTTTGCTGAACGTACACAGAGAGTACCAAAATTATTTGCTGGCAATTTTATAGCAATTGCATTAACAACTTTCGTTGGCAATTGTAAGGCAGCATATTCATTTTGCACTTTGATCGCTGAAACTGGCAATAAAAACTAAAATATTATGATAAAAATATTAAAAAGCACATTAAACATTAAACAATTTATCCTCAAGGCGCTTGGAAAGATCAATTTATATAAACTTCTGATCAATAAATACTTAAAGCACAACGAATTGACTTAAAAAGCACATTTATAAAGCTTTTTCATTGTCAAAGCTCTTGGAAAGCTCATTTAATATGTGAATATCAAGTGCAAAGCTCTTGGAAAGCTCAATTAGAATAAAAACACATCTATTTAAAAGCGCATTTATAAAGCTTTTTCATTGTCAAAGCTCTTGGAAAGCTCGCTTAATCTGTGACTATTAAGTGTAAAGCTCTTGGAAAGCTCTATTCGAATATAAAGTACATTTATTTATTGAAAGCACATTTATAAAGCTTTTTCATTGCCAAAGCTCTTTGAAAGCTCAAGGAATATTTAGCTAAAAGTGAACTTACAGCAAGTTATAATGAAGAAATTTACTTGTAAAGCACATTTATATATTTTTAGCATGGTCAAAGCTCTTGGAAAGCTCGCTTAATATTTGACTATAAAGTGAAAAGCTCTTGGAAAGCTTTATTCGAATAAAAAGTACATTTATTTATTGAAAGCACATTTATAAAGCTTTTTCATTGCCAAAGCTCTTTGAAAGCTCAAGGAATATTTAGCTAAAAGTGAACTTACAGCAAGTTATAATGAAGAAATTTACTTGTAGAGCACATTTATAAATTTTTAGCATAGTCAAAGCTTTTGAAAAGCTCGCTTAATATGTGACTATAAAGTGCAAAGCTCTTGGAAAGCTCTATTCGAATATAAAGTACATTTGTTTATTGAAAGCACATTTATAAAGCTTTTTCATTTTCAAATCGCTCGGAAAGCTCAAGGCATATTTTGCTAAAAGTGAACTTACAGCAAGTTATAATGAAGAAATTTACTTGTAAAGCACATTTATATATTTTTAGCATGGTCAAAGCTCTTGGAAAGCTCGCTGAATATTATAAATAAACTGTAAATCATGTGCTCATAATAATTTCCTTCAATTTTATAATTGAAAAAAAAAAACCAAAAAATATTTTTAAAATTTTCACTTTTTTTTTTTCTTTTGGCCAATTAATCAAAATTTAGCGTAATACAATGGCAATGGAAACTATTTTGGGTATCAAAGGTTCAGATTTCGTAATGCTTGCATGTGATACAATGCAAGCTAAATCCATTATCTTTATGAAAGATGGTAAGATAGTAAAAACTTTTTGTTAACAACAAACATTATCAAGATTAACATTGCATTACATTTACAGATGAATCGAAAATACATCGTCTATCGGAATATTCAATGTTGGCAGCCATGGGCGATGATGGTGATACTTTACAGTTTACCGATTATATTGCCAAACATTTGCATCTATATAAAATAAAAAATGGTTATCATTTAAGTCCACGTGCTGCTGCACATTTTACACGTAAAAATCTTGCCGATTATATACGTACAAATACACGTTATCAAGTATTGATATTATTGGCTGGTTATGATAATATCGAAGGACCCGATTTACATTACATTGATTCATATGGTGCTGCACAATCGATTAATCATGCTGGCCATGGTCTAGGCAGCTTATTTTGTGGCAGCATTTTTCAACGATATTGGCGACCCGAACTTAAACAATCGGAGGCCTATGAGATATTAAAAATGTGTGTAGCCGAGGTACAGAAACGTTTGGTAATCAATTTACGTAACTTTGATGTGTTTGTTGTCGATAAGAATGGGACGCAGCAATTGCATTCGATAAATCCAGCGACATTTAATGGAGAAACGGAACGCTTATCGATTTCAGCGATTAAAACAGCATAAAAAAAAAATAAAAACATACGCTATCTCGCTCACACTTACCACTGACTACATTGTGGTTGCAATAACTGTAAATAGATAAACTTTAATGTCAGCCTTACGCTCTCTCTCTCTCTCTCTCTCTCTCTGTGTGTGCTTAACTTTTATCGATGAAAACTTTTCAGGGATTTAGTTGACAGCCAGAACGAGCGACGGATTCGTCAGTTCGTCAGTTGTACATGCAACATATATATATATATATGTATATATGTATATGTATAGGACATATGTGTGGTACAGATTGTAGAGTGAAACATGCTATGGTTGGCTGCATTCATGTATTAGCATATTGCGGCCTCATCTCTCTCTCTCTCTCTCTTTCTCTCTCTGTCTCGCTGTCTCTTACTCTACATTTTGTTTGTGCAACAATAGCTAAAACTGCACATGGCCAGAAGTGATGAGGCAGGCTGCTGGCTGGGGGGGTATAAGGGAAGTGAGACAGAGATAGACATGCATGTTGTGGCAGATGGTAACGTCAACTATTGCAAATCGGAAGCAGAAAAGCCAACATGTCTCTATTTCCACATTTGAACAGTAGCAGCAGCAGCAGCAGCAGTAGCAGCAGCAACATCAGCAGGCAACAGCATTCAGTCATGCAGCATTCAGACAGCAAAACTCATAAAAATCTGCACAGCTTGCAACAAAATGCACTCGTGCAACTTGTCATCATTGGGAAGCTTCATTCTTTCCTGCTTATTGTTGTTGTTGTTGTTGCTGTTGCCGCCACTCCTACTCAAGTGTGGGCGTCGCTGGGTCGTTGCACACATCATGCCAGCAATTGGCCATCAGCGTTTTCTGCTACTGCTGCTGCTGCTACTGCTGCTGCTGCTGCTGCTGCTTCTTCATTCTTTTTTGTCACTTTTGTATTTTTATTTGTTTGCAACCAACGCTAATTGGCCGCACATGCCAAAGTGTCACACAACAGAGACACACAGAGAGATAGAGGGAACATTGCTAAGCCTGAAGTATCATATATATGCAGCTGACTTTATCTGCCATGTTATAGCGCTTGCACTGAGAGCTGAGAGCTGACAGCGACAGCAACAGCAACAGCAACAAATGCAATGAAAAAACTCAAAATGTAAATTGCAATATGGAAAATAAGAAATGATGAATGCAAAATGCAAAATGAACAACGCAAAAGCTCAAGTGTAGCATATAAAATGGTTAAAAATTAAACATATTGCACTGCACATTATTATTGATTATTGTTTAGTTTATGCTTAAATATTAAGCATACGTCATGTTGTATTTGCAGAATTATTTAAGCAATATTTTTAATGCAATTATAATTTGATTGCATAGCATATAATAACAGCTGCTTGTAGTTTGCTTTCAAATTTTGCTGCAATTTAATTGCAAAAAAAAAAAATAGTTGAAAATTAGCAAAAAAAAAAATGAAAGAAAATTTGCAAAAAAAAAAAAAATATATATATGAAAGAAAATGTTGGTATAAAATCTGCATGGAAATATTGTAGAATTGGCAATTGTATAAAATTAAATGATTGTCGCTTACTTATAAGGCAACCCTCGCACATATGTAGTACATATGTTTAGCTCTGTCTGCTCGCATGTAAACAAATTTCCGCTTAAGTCACTTGAGCTACTTCAACTAAAATTAATGTGTTTCTCTTGCGCACCTTATGAAATACGTGTATATATGCCTGTATGTGTATGTGTATGTGTGTGTTTGGTTGTCTGTTTGTATGTGTTTTTGTGTTACCTTAACTTGAAGACAAAGACAAAGACATAGAGAAAGAGAAAGAGAGGAAAAAAAAAAAAAAAAAGAAGAAACTTTTGGTTTTAGCAGCTACAAGGGAAACGTTTAGATAATGCGCTACTAAGTTCTATAGTCGCTAACCCGATGCTATGCCACAGTTCTATATGTATATAGCTATCTTGCTCGCACATGCAGTGAGATTGTCTGTTTTGCTGCTTGGCGTCGCGACATGCCAGCAATTTGTGACGTTTAAGGACGCAACGAGGCAGCGACTTCTTGACAGGACATTAACTTGCACATGGATAACTTAGACAGATAGAGAGAGATAGAGAGAGAGAGAGAGAGAGATAGAGTTGTGAGTGTAAGAAGAAGAAGCAGCATGAGCTGTCTAACTGTTTTGTCTCTACAAATGCGTGTGTGTGTCTGTGTGTGTTTGTGTCATACAAGACACTCTGCTCTGATGATGATTCATGATGATGATCTTTGCCATTGCCATTGCCATTGCTTGCATTTTGCTCGGACCATTTGCGGTGTCATTTTTCACTGGCAAAATGTCCTTGTGTGCATGTGTATATGTGTGTGGGCGAGCTGCAGGGGCAAGTCTTGTGACAAGCACTAGGCTCAAGGCCCAAGGACCGCGGGCTGCTTTTTTCGACAGCCTATTAGTTTTTATTATTTGTTGCAATTAGTTTTCGGCCTCGACAGCAGCCAGAATGCCTTACACTTGCTCTCTCTCTCATCTTTCATCTCACTTCTCATCATCTCTCTTTCTTTTACTCTCTCTCTCTCTCCCTCTCCCTCACTCTCGCTCTCTTTGTCAGTTTTTGTATTGTGCTTGCTCGGCTTTTATGACACTTTTGTGCGCATTTTTCAACAAAATGAGCGTCATCTGTTGCCGCTGGCCAACAACAACAACAGCAGCACTAACAGCAGCAGCAGCAGCAGCAGTAAGCAACAACAAAGCATTTACTATCTATGATAAATTATGGGCAAAAGTCAAAATCATCAATCAGCTGCCTTGCCATGTTTTATTTGTCGCTCATGGCTCTGTTGGCCATTTGGCCGTTTCACGCTGCTTTTATAGCTGCTCCCTCATTGTTGAGACTTTTAGCTACCCAACGAAAAGAAAATAAAATTAAGAAAATAAATGCACAAAAAAAAAATAATAAATAAATTTAATATAAAAATTGAAAAAAAAAATTTATTATAAATAAATAATGTAAAAAAATGTAAAAAATTTTATAAATTAAACATAAAAAATGAAATAAAAAAAATTTAAAAAAAATGATTTAAAAAAAAAAAATTAAATGTGCAAATTAAAATACAAAAATGTAAAAAAAATAAATGTTATATAAAAATTGAAATAAAAATAAAATGTAAAAAAATTATATAATAGAAAGAAAAAAAATGAAAATAAAAATAAAATAAATTAAATAAAAATAATTATGCAAAAAAAAAAAAAATAAATAAAAATAATGTAAAAATAAAAAAAATTAAAGTTAAAAAATATTATATAAATTATAAATAAATTTAAAAATACTAATAAAATAAAATTTAGTAAAAAAAAAAAAAAAACAACTTGAAAAATATTACGATAAAAATTATAAAAAAAAAGCGAGCCACAAAAAAAAGGAATAAAAATAAAAAAATAAAATAAAAGCAAAGGCTTAAGCATATAAATCGCAAAGTGCGTTATATAAACAGAGCCTTGAGGTTCACACTGTACACTTTGTGCAGGCTGTCTCTGCTTTTTGCTCAGGTGTCGCAACATTTCGATTTAATTTTCATTAAAATTCAAGCATAAAATATGCAAAAGGTAAACTGCGGCAGCAAAAACCAAACGGGGGGGGAAAAAAGGCAACAAGGCAATGTGGCAACAAGACTTCGCCCACTTTTGACCTCTGACCGTAGCCCATTAAAATTCCTTAAAGACCTTAGCCAGTTGGTAACAGTAGCAACAGTACTAGCAAATGGGGACAAAGCTCAACTCTCACTCAACTCTCATTCAAACTGAACTCGACTCCTTTTCATTTTGCGAGTGCTTATTAATATTGCAAAGGACCAGAGCGAGCTCTGGATTTGCGGACATTATGATGCGGTGAATGCGAATTTATGCGACTTTTCGTTTTTTTTCTTTTCTCTCTCTCTTATTTTCTGCTGCCACTGTTGTTGCTGCTGCTGTTGCTGCTGCTGCTGACTGTTTTTGACCGGCTGCTGCTATATAAAACTCTACACATTTTTACTGCACACTTTTCTACAGTGATACTGCCTGCTTTCTCTCTCTCTCATTCTCTCTCTCTGTCTTCCCTCCTACTTTCTACATTCGCTTTGCTTTCATCACTCAGTTCATACATTTTGCGTCTCTTGACTGTTTAATTATGCATTTTTTTTTTTTTATTTTTTTTATTCTGACATTGAGTTTTGAGACTTTGAAGCAAAGCGATTTGGTTTAAGGCAAAAAATGGTATGGGGTAGTGGCAGGTTTAGGCTTAAACAAGCTTGAAATGTAAATTGTGTAAATACTGCATATATTATGTATTTGATCAGCTGTTAAAAGCTTTGGCAGTTTATGTTGCTTTCCTTTTGCTTTTGCTTCTGCTTTTGCGCTTGGCACATTTCAAAAACCTTTCACAAACATAACAAATATTTTCATTTATATTTTGCTGCTGCTGCCGCTGCAGCTGACAATTGCTTAGAGGCAACTCAAAAGCATAAGCTAAAATTAGTCAATGTCTTTTAGTTTTTAGTTGCACAAGCTAAAAATAATAATTCATAAATTCAAAAAGGAAAATTTCAAACATTTATTTGGCCCAAAGGTAAACGTTTTCTATAAGTTATATTGTATTACCTAACGTTAGTTTATAGTTTTATTTCTTTATTTGAAAGCTCTATGTATATGTAATATAATAATACTACTATTTACCATGACTTTAACTTTACTTTCATTCCCTTGCCTACCTTTCAGCTCATCAAGCAACCAACTTCGGCACGTCCATCTGTTTCAATGTTTCAATTCCCTTGTCACGTGCCTCAACCTCAAGCATTACAATGAAATGGAACCTTCTATATTTCCCATTTGTTCCCTCAACAACAACAATCGCAATAAGCTGAAAAGCAACAACAACAAGATGAGGTTGATGAAGAAGAAGATCTACGCAGTTTACTTTACAATGGGGACTCGAGTTAGCAGTTGGCGCATGTTTTAGTTATGCAGTGTGATGCCTTTGGGAAATTAACGGTACATTTTAATGGTAGCAACGTCAACGTTACCTTCAAATGGCTTTCATTGTGGTTAAACTTTTGAGTAGACTCAATGCAAAGACAGCCATAAGGTGAGCGTGCGAAAGAGATAGACATAGTGAGAATATTGTATTTGTTGATTTTTTTAAGGTGTGTGTTGCGTGTGCTGTGCGAGTAAGTGAAAGAAGAGAGAGAGAGAGAGAGAGAGAGAGAGTACGTTGTGGCAAGCAGTTAGATCAAGAATATATATATATATCTATATATATATAATATGCTACTTTAACACTATAAAAATAAAAATAAAACAGGCAGCTATGGGTTAAGATTTACTATGGTTTTCCTTTACACATTTATGCTGCAGGTAACTGTAACTGTAAATTCGCATTAAACAAACGAAAAATTGAATAATACTTGAAACTGTCATGTAAATTTGTTTTTGCTGCTGCAAATGACATGATGTAACAAGTTTGGGCAGGACATAACAGGACAGCAGCGGAAAGCACAGACTGACAGTCAAACAGTCAGACGGACAGTGAGCAGAGTCCGATAAATAGCCTATAAATCAATCAATTTGATCGCATCGATATTTTTGCCTTTTGTGTAAACAAACATTTTTATTTCCTTGCAATTTTTTTTCGATTTTTTTTTTCGTTTTTTTTTTTGGAGGGACACATAAATCAATCGTAGGGTTAAGCTCATACAACAGCATCAACATCAGCATCAGCATCAGCATTGACATCAGCTACAGTCAGAGCAACTGCAATTGCAGCAGCAGCAGCAGCATCAGCAGCAGCAGCAGCAGCAGTAACAGCAGCCTTGTAGCAGGCATTAAATAGCAGAATGACATAATTTATGATTGTACGCAGCTTTCCACCGGAGACAGATGTGACATCAGCCATGACAATGACCAGCAACTACGGGTAATGGATGCAGCATATACGGTTGCAAGTATAAATGAAATTTGATATATATAGTACATATACTACTTATAGCTGCAGGCAGTAAATGTGTTAGAACAAGTCAGATCGTAGAATTTTAACGTACAGCTGCCATAGGAAAAATAGTTCAAAATTTTAGTTTTTGTATGAAAATATTATTTATTTATTGTGTTATACTGCTAAAACTTACAAGACTTGAGTTTAGTTTTGATTTCTGTATGTCAGCAAAATTTAGTTAAAATCGGATAACTATATCATATAGCTGCCATAGGAAAAATAGGTTAAAAATTTAATTGTTGTATGAAGAAATTTGTTGCTTGTTGAGTAATCCTAATGAAACTTACAGAAACTGAGTGAAATGATGATTAATGACTGCGAGTAAAATTTGGTTCAAATCAGATTACTATATCATATAGCTGTCATAGGAATAATCAGTCGAAATTGTAGTTTTTATATGCAAATATATTTTATTTATTGTGTTATACTGCTAAAACTTACAAGACTTGAGTTTAGTTTCGATTTCTGTATGTCAGCAAAATTTGGTGAAAATCGGATAACTATATCATATAGCTGCCATAGGAAAAATTGTGTGGAAATTGAAATTTTTGTATGAATAAATTTTTTTTATTTTTTTTTTTTTTTTTGTCGTTCATTTGCAAAGTAATTCGAGTATATGTCTTCAACATTTCTACAGAGTTTAGCAATTCATATTCCATCAGTTTATTTATAATTAGTTTGCATTTTGTTGTTTTTTTTTTCAAACAATTCTCAACACTTGACCATCAAAAATGTCCACAAATATTTCAAATATTTACAGCAAGTTGGCAACTCTTCTTCTTCTTCTGCTTCTTCTACTACTACCAACAATTGCCTGGAGAGTCAAGTTCCAAAATATATATATTAGTATAGAAAATATATATTTTTTATATACTATGTGCTAGTATTCCTGCTGGATTGCGTGTCATGTGTATGTATGTGTATGTGTATGCGTGTGTGTGTTTGTTATAAAAAAAAAAAAAAAAAAAAAACGATATATAGAAAAGTTGCAGTTGAACTTTTCAACATTTGTCAGATAGTCAGAGGATTTGTTTGCCATTGGGGAGTGAACTGCAAAAGTAGTTTGGAGAAAGGAAGCAGAACTGGGGGCAACGACTAGGGTTAGGCAGATAGAGCGTATAGCTGGCGAAAAGCTGAAGCTAAACAGTTTTACTCACTGAACCTTCTTCTCATACTACTTTTAATTTTGTTTGTTTGTTTGTTTTTATTTTTATTTTTTTATCATTTCGTTTATTTTACTTTTTTTTCTCTCTATTTGTTTTCTTTCCAATTTTGTAATTTCAAAAGTTTTTCTATTGATTTCGTTGGCACGCATGAACACCTTCTCAGCGCCGATGACGACAGCAATTGCTTTCTTTGTGGATATGGACGGTTGCGGATGTTAGTTGTACGATGTGTTGCCTGTTTGCTTGTGGATAAATCGAAGACAGCAAAGTTACAGAAAGTTATCACACACACAGAGAGAAAGAAAGAGAGAATGAGAAATGGAAGACGAGCACTCAATTTTAGTTGTTGGTCCCCCCCAAAAAACGAACTTGTCTTGCAGCTGTATAGCTGCAACATCAACTTCATGCTGACCATGCGTGGACAAAATGCACAAAGCATTTCATAGAAAACTTTCTAATGCACTTAACACTCTATTTCGTTCGTTCCTTCATTCGATCGCTTCTTCGTTCCTGCATTGCAAGCAGCAAGCAAAATAAAAGCAACTGTCGCTGGCATTTTGCAACATTTATTAATGTGTCAATCGGATTGAAGACTTACGCCTCATGCTTCACCTCTCGCACTTTGACCAACTCGAAAGTAAACGATAAATTTTTACCAAAACTTTCACACATCGTTTTCTTTCGCTCACAAAGCAAAAAAAAAAAAAAAACAAAAAGTTTCAAAGCAAGTTTAATTGAATATAATACAACTTTGCTTGAAGCTTTAAGCTGCTTAACAAAATAATACGTTGATACAAAGAATTTCGCTGAATCTTGAATGAAAGTTGTAAATTTATTAAAAGAAAATCATAAAAAGCTTTTTTAAGCAACATGTCGTATGAGAAACATTTTAAGCTTTTAAGCAGCTTTACAAGCAAAGCTCTTGATAAATCAGCTGAATTTCAACATAAATATAATAATTGCAGCTAAAGTCTTATGAAAGCTCATTAAAGCTCACATGAAAAGATGCAGGCACATTTCAGCTTTTGCATGAGCTTTTGCTGACTTTCTTCACAGCTTTCCCCTTTAACTTGCAATATTAAATTTCTCGTCCATTTTGCATTAAACATTAGCTATTAAAGCTGCTTAAAGCTTCACAACATTCAGCTAATAAGCATGAGCGTCAAAGCGTCAACAGTTTTGCAACATTTTGAATGCATTTTGAGGTCAAAAAGTTGACTTTAGTTACAGCTACATGAAAATGTTTCAACTAATTACAAAAGCAAAAGTCGCGCAGCACAAAACGATTACATGGAGCCGTGGAATAATCCCCCATAGGAAATCAAATGTAGAGCCCAAAGGTAACATAACTACGACGTAATTCCCATCTCGCTCTCACTCTAACGTTCTCTCTGTCTCACGCTCACACTCATTGGCATTTTGCTGCTTGCCTAATGGCGATTAGGTAAATGAAAACATTGCGTGCTGGCGACATTTTATATATAGCAGCAGAGAATGAAAGAGAGAGGGAGAGAGAGAATGAGACGTAGAGAAAAGTTGTCGTTTTATTTGCTATATTTCATGCCTGCCTGCACTTATCTCCAATTGTACATCACACCCCCAAAAGCAAAAGCTTTTGAGCAATGAGCAGTGTGAGCAGTGGCGTGTGGGCGTGGCGCTGACCAAATGTCATTTAAGGCAAAACCGAGCTTCGATTCAACTTTATGTTCTAATTACTCGCACAACACAAAAACAAAAACAAAAACTAAAAACTAAAAAAAAAAAAAACCAAATTCCACTTCAATTTGAATTAAAATGAGTGCAACGCAATTTCCATTGCTTCCCTTGCCTCTTACTACATTTTGGCAACCGTACATTGTTTGGGTCACAGTTGGCGCCACACTTTTTAATTACTGCCTATGAAAAATTTTTCAATTTAACCACGAACAAAAAAATACATAGAAAAAAAAAATCTATTAATTTTCAAGCTGCACTGCGCGTTGCTTTTCTTATTGATTTAAGCAGCAGCAATACTTCCCCATCCGTCCTGCCCTTAGCATAAGTTGCGACACTGACAAATTGATTTTTGAGACTTAACGTTGCTGAGAGGCAACAAACAATTTCAATGTCAATAAACAAAAATAAACAAAAATTATATAAATATTCTTAGCTTTACAAATTCAACAATAGATGGCGACACTTGAAGTTCTTATTAATTATTTTTTATTATTATTTTTTTTTTTAGTTTATATTAAATTTAAATTGAAAATTATGTTCAAATAACGTTGCTCTGCTGTTCTTTAAATTTTGTGCATTTTCTCAGTGCTATTGAAATAATTTACTTGCCACACATCAATCGATATTTGTTTGCAACGTTGTGGCAAGTTTCTTTACAAAATTGAACTTCCAATTAGAAGCTGTTGCATTTACTGTTGCTGCAATTGACCATCAAAATCACTCCATAGGAGACATTTTCTTTCTCTTTCCCTTTCTTCTATCTGTCTCTCTTTTACACTGCATGATTTTCGTATATCTTTGTTTCCATTTCTTGGATGTGAGGTTAGCTCGTTATTGTTGCCACTGGCTGCGCCGTCAATTGCAGCTGACTTCACCACAAAATTCAACGCAATTTGTAAAATGAAATCGATTCAATTGATTGTTGACTTCGCCAAGCACACGCACAAACACACACACACACATGTCTATGCGTGTGTGTGTGTGTGTTTTTGTTTGTGCTTGTATTTGTGTTTGTCATTGTGTGTGCGTGTGTGTGTGCCTTATAAAGCATTGGATGGCATCCTGCAGCAAGGCAAAACGCCAACGACAATGACAGGTGTCTGTGGGGTGAATATGTCTCTGTCTCTCTCTCTCTTTCTCTCTCTCTCTTTCCTTCTTTATCTCTCTCACTACCTTTCGCTCACTATTTTTGTATGTGTATTTTCAATGCTGTTGTCCTTTGGCCAGCCTTACATTTTCCCCCCTCTCTCTCTCTCTCTCTCTCTCTCTCTCTCTTACACACACACACACTCATTCTCTCTCAGTGTGTGTGTGCGTGTTTTGCACTTTGCTTGATTAAATTTCAATATTTACTAAAATGTCGCTGAACTCTTTTTGACAGCTCTGTAAATTTCATAACCAGAATGGACATAAAATATGGTCAACAGTGTGTAAATTTGAACATGACAAGCACATAAAACGACATAAGCTGAAAGCATTCGATATTTTCATATTTTCATTTTTCTTTCTTTCTTTCTTTCATTCTTTCATTCATTCTTTATTCTACTTACTCATTTTGTTCTCTTTTCTTCTCTGTGCTACCTCACTTGCAATTTGTTGTAGTTTGTCATACTACTTACTATATACATATGTGTGTGTGTGTGTGTGTGTATGTGTGAGTGTCTGTCTCTTTGCTGCCACAGAGCTGGAGATCAAAGATAATACGGTTATCAAATGACAAACCAATTAATCGCAAGTCAATGAAAATGGAATTATTTTTGGATAAAAGCTTTTCGTGCCAAAGAAAAAAAAAATTGTCAAAAAAGAAATAAAAATAATATTTGTTTTTACTATTTAAGCTGATAATATTTTCGTTATTCCTTATTGTTTGTCATGTTGAACTGAGTTACGAGATTTCATTAACAAATTGAAAGCTTGAAAACGTTTCAAAGTTTAAGCCAAATAAATATGCATGAGAATCGGATAAACTAGAGGAATCATAGTATTATATGTATACAATTTTTTATTATTATTATTATAATTATAAATATTAATAGAATTTGTTGATTGTTTATATATATGTATATATTTATAAATATATCAAATATTAAAAATAAAATAAATATATATATTTAAGAATTATTAAAACTTAAAATTAAGATATAATTTTTAACAATGGTAAATATAATTTTTTTCATATTTATATAATTCATTGACTTGTTTTTATATATAAATAAATAAAAATAATAAAAAAAAAATATATATAAAAAATAAAAAGTATTAAAAATTTAAATTTAAATTTAATTTGAAAAAATTCGCAATAAAAAAAATTTTTTTTGTTAAATATTATTTTCTTTTATATATCATAAAATTTGGAAATAGATTTTTTTTTAATACGTATTATTAATAACATAGATTTAACTTTCACAGTGATAATTTTATAAAATTTAAATTGAAATCAAAATAAATTCAAAATAAAATATTAAAAATAAAATAAATATATATATTTAAGAATTATTAAAACTTAAAATTAAAATATAATTTTTAAAAATCAGCAAATAAAAAATAAATAATAACAATGGTAAATATAATTTTTTTCATATTTATACAATGCATTGACTTATATAAATAAATTAATATAAATAATAAAAAAATGTAAATAAACAATAAAAATTATTAAAAAATTTAATTTAAATTTAATTTGAAAAAAATTCGCAATAAAAAAATATTTTTTTGTTAAGTATTAATTTCTTTTATATTTCATAAAATTTGGAAATATTTTTTTTTTTTAATACGTATTATTAATAACATTGATTTAACTTTCACAGTGATAATTTTATAAAATTTAAATTGAAATCAAAATAAATTCAATTCTTTGCTCCAAAAAGTAAAATCAACGTTAAATAAAGCATGGAACTTGAAAATAATAATACGTAAGTTTAGCCATTGCAATAAAGTATTTAAATATATTAATTGTAATGAAATATATATTTTTTAAGTGGCGAAATCAATAAAAATGAGGCAAATATAATAACGAAATTAATAGAAATCACTGAAATTACTGATGAAAATCAGATAAATGAACTTGTGCATAACAATAAAGTTGATGATAATGCTGAGAATGAAGTTGATGATGATGATGACGATGATGAGGATGATGATGATGATGATGATGATGATACTAATACTGAGGAGAGTCCAGTGGAAACATATATATTAAAAGAGAAAGATGTTAGTGATTTCATATTCGATGATACTCCATGGTATGATGAGGAAGATTTAAATTTTATACAAAAAACAAATGTACAAAGAACACGAGAACAAAAATTAGTAAGAAAATTCAATTTATTTGATTTAGGACTTGAATTTCGTTTCACAAATGTTGAAGAGAATAATGAAATAATTGGTGATTTTGTTAAAGTTGATTTTCCAATATCGAAAAATTGCCATGTCGGCACCAATATTGATTTATCGAATATGGTTAATCTATTTGGATCATCCGATATATTATCGTTAACAGAAAATGTTGAATTTCTAAATATTAACGATGAATCTCAAGGATCTGCAAGTGCAAGTTCTAAAAATTCTACATTGAATATACCAATAATATCAAATATTGATATTGATTATAATAATATATTGGGCAACGTAAGCGATTGGAAAATTATTGAAAAACAATTACAATTGCTTTATCGACCATTCACTTGTCTTGTCGATGTCAATTGCAATTTCAGTTTATTAGAATTATCAATTTTAATGGATAATTCTCGTTATGATCCGGCACATCATCCAGCATTGTTTATACGTATACGTAATCCCTGTGCAGAAATTAAAATCTATTCTGGTGGCAAAATATATTCACAATCTCTAAATGCTGAATCAGCGCGTGCAGCAATATTAAAAATTATACACATCGTCGAGGAATTGGAATATAAAACAAATCTTTCACATTTTAGTAATAACATTGTGCATGCCTCATTTTGTCTTCCCTTCAAGATCAATTTGGAAACATTAAGCGAAGTTCATGCAGCGCAAGTCACTGGCAATTGTGAGATACGCCCCTTTATAACATACAAATTTAATGGAAGTGCCATAAGATTTGCTATATTTGCCAATGGTTATGTACTTGTGCTACATTCCACACAGCATAATGAAACGCGTGCAGCAATTGCTGCAATTCTACCAATTTTAATGCAGTTTCAAAATGGTTTATTAACAGCAAGCGAAACAACATATGGCACACATTGTGGTGATGTTTCATTTCGTTTGCTTTGGGAACGTAAACTCGAGGAAGATAAGGAAGGAATTTTGCTCGACTCTTGAATGTATTTTTATGTATGAAAATACTCTGTAATTATATGCTTAGGCAATAAAGAAATTTATATAAATTTTATTGTTGTTTTTGTTATACTTTTGGTTATTGGATGTTGCGTTTTCTTGTGTGAGCCCTTAAAACTATGCTACAGTTTTGCCTAGTTTAATGGTAACTTGAAGAAAGTAATGGTAATTATCATATATAATTTTTTTTTTTTTTTTAATTAAAAACAAATATAAAAAAATAATAAAATTAAAATTATAAATAATAAAAATAATTAATAATAATTATAAAAAAAAAAAATAATTTTATAATAATTATAAAAAAAAAAATTATTTTATAATATTTTTTTTCTAATTTATGTTATCTACAGTGTGCACAAAAAAGTATCGTAAAGTTTTGTGCATCTTTATGACAGCTCAAACTTACAAGCTAGGCTTATATTCTCATAACTAGCTG